>JAUMJK010001798.1:407500-410000 GCA_033558105.1 Coccyzus lansbergi
AGGGTTAGGGTTAGGGTTAGGGTTAGGGTTAGGGTTAGGGTTAGGGTTAGGGTTAGGGTTAGGGTTAGGGTTAGGGTTAGGGTTAGGGTTAGGGTTAGGGTTAGGGTTAGGGTTAGGGTTAGGGTTAGGGTTAGGGTTAGGGTTAGGGTTAGGGTTAGGGTTAGGGTTAGGGTTAGGGTTAGGGTTAGGGTTAGGGTTAGGGTTAGGGTTAGGGTTAGGGTTAGGGTTAGGGTTAGGGTTAGGGTTAGGGTTAGGGTTAGGGTTAGGGTTAGGGTTAGGGTTAGGGTTAGGGTTAGGGTTAGGGTTAGGGTTAGGGTTAGGGTTAGGGTTAGGGTTAGGGTTAGGGTTAGGGTTAGGGTTAGGGTTAGGGTTAGGGTTAGGGTTCAGGGTCAGGGTCAGGGTCAGGGTCAGGGTCAGGGTCAGGGTCAGGGTCAGGGTCAGGGTCAGGGTCAGGGTCAGGGTCAGGGTCAGGGTCAGGGTCAGGGTCAGGGTCAGGGTCAGGGTCAGGGTCAGGGTCAGGGTCAGGGTCAGGGTCAGGGTCAGGGTCAGGGTCAGGGTCAGGGTCAGGGTCAGGGTCAGGGTCAGGGTCAGGGTCAGGGTCAGGGTTAGGGTTAGGGTTAGGGTTAGGGTTAGGGTTAGGGTTAGGGTTAGGGTTAGGGTTAGGGTTAGGGTTAGGGTTAGGGTTAGGGTTAGGGTTAGGGTTAGGGTTAGGGTTAGGGTTAGGGTTAGGGTTAGGGTTAGGGTTAGGGTTAGGGTTAGGGTTAGGGTTAGGGTTAGGGTTAGGGTTAGGGTTAGGGTTAGGGTTAGGGTTAGGGTTAGGGTTAGGGTTAGGGTTAGGGTTAGGGTTAGGGTTAGGGTTAGGGTTAGGGTTAGGGTTAGGGTTAGGGTTAGGGTTAGGGTTAGGGTTAGGGTTAGGGTTAGGGTTAGGGTTAGGGTTAGGGTTAGGGTTAGGGTTAGGGTTAGGGTTAGGGTTAGGGTTAGGGTTAGGGTTAGGGTTAGGGTTAGGGTTAGGGTTAGGGTTAGGGTTAGGGTTAGGGTTAGGGTTAGGGTTAGGGTTAGGGTTAGGGTTAGGGTTAGGGTTAGGGTTAGGGTTAGGGTTAGGGTTAGGGTTAGGGTTAGGGTTAGGGTTAGGGTTAGGGTTAGGGTTAGGGTTAGGG
The DNA here is from genome assembly GCA_033558105.1 of Coccyzus lansbergi. Taxonomy (NCBI): domain Eukaryota; kingdom Metazoa; phylum Chordata; class Aves; order Cuculiformes; family Coccyzidae; genus Coccyzus; species Coccyzus lansbergi. Next base: position 408,658 of record JAUMJK010001798.1, read on the forward strand.
TTAGGGTTAGGGTTAGGGTTAGGGTTAGGGTTAGGGTTAGGGTTAGGGTTAGGGTTAGGGTTAGGGTTAGGGTTAGGGTTAGGGTTAGGGTTAGGGTTAGGGTTAGGGTTAGGGTTAGGGTTAGGGTTAGGGTTAGGGTTAGGGTTAGGGTTAGGGTTAGGGTTAGGGTTAGGGTTAGGGTTAGGGTTAGGGTTAGGGTTAGGGTTAGGGTTAGGGTTAGGGTTAGGGTTAGGGTTAGGGTTAGGGTTAGGGTTAGGGTTAGGGTTAGGGTTAGGGTTAGGGTTAGGGTTAGGGTTAGGGTTAGGGTTAGGGTTAGGGTTAGGGTTAGGGTTAGGGTTAGGGTTAGGGTTAGGGTTAGGGTTAGGGTTAGGGTTAGGGTTAGGGTTAGGGTTAGGGTTAGGGTTAGGGTTAGGGTTAGGGTTAGGGTTAGGGTTAGGGTTAGGGTTAGGGTTAGGGTTAGGGTTAGGGTTAGGGTTAGGGTTAGGGTTAGGGTTAGGGTTAGGGTTAGGGTTAGGGTTAGGGTTAGGGTTAGGGTTAGGGTTAGGGTTAGGGTTAGGGTTAGGGTTAGGGTTAGGGTTAGGGTTAGGGTTAGGGTTAGGGTTAGGGTTAGGGTTAGGGTTAGGGTTAGGGTTAGGGTTAGGGTTAGGGTTAGGGTTAGGGTTAGGGTTAGGGTTAGGGTTAGGGTTAGGGTTAGGGTTAGGGTTAGGGTTAGGGTTAGGGTTAGGGTTAGGGTTAGGGTTAGGGTTAGGGTTAGGGTTAGGGTTAGGGTTAGGGTTAGGGTTAGGGTTAGGGTTAGGGTTAGGGTTAGGGTTAGGGTTAGGGTTAGGGTTAGGGTTAGGGTTAGGGTTAGGGTTAGGGTTAGGGTTAGGGTTAGGGTTAGGGTTAGGGTTAGGGTTAGGGTTAGGGTTAGGGTTAGGGTTAGGGTTAGGGTTAGGGTTAGGGTTAGGGTTAGGGTTAGGGTTAGGGTTAGGGTTAGGGTTAGGGTTAGGGTTAGGGTTAGGGTTAGGGTTAGGGTTAGGGTTAGGGTTAGGGTTAGGGTTAGGGTTAGGGTTAGGGTTAGGGTTAGGGTTAGGGTTAGGGTTAGGGTTAGGGTTAGGGTTAGGGTTAGGGTTAGGGTTAGGGTTAGGGTTAGGGTTAGGGTTAGGGTTAGGGTTAGGGTTAGGGTTAGGGTTAGGGTTAGGGTTAGGGTTAGGGTTAGGGTTAGGGTTAGGGTTAGGGTTAGGGTTAGGGTTAGGGTTAGGGTTAGGGTTAGGGTTAGGGTTAGGGTTAGGGTTAGGGTTAGGGTTAGGGTTAGGGTTAGGGTTAGGGTTAGGGTTAGGGTTAGGGTTAGGGTTAGGGTTAGG
>JAUMJK010001799.1:0-41752 GCA_033558105.1 Coccyzus lansbergi
GGCGCCGCTCGCGACGAACAGCCGAGGGGGCGGAGCCAAGCGCCCTGTCAGTCATCACGAGAGCTGGAGCGTTATTGGCTGAGTGCCGTGGTGGGGCGGGGCTACGGGCCTGTCAATCAATGACAATGGCAGAGCACTATTGGCTCAGCGCCGCGAGTGGGCGGGGCCACACGCCTATCAATCATAGAATCACCAGGTTGGAAGAGGCCCGTCGGATCATGGAGTCCAACCATTCCTTTCAAACACTAAACCATGTCCCTCAGGACCTCGTCTACCCATCCCTTAAACACCTCCAGGGAAGCTAAATCAACCATCTCCCTGGGCAGCCTGTTCCAATGCCCAATGACCCTTTCTGGGAAAAACTTCCTCCTGATGTCCAGCCTATATCTCCCCTGGTGGAGCTTGAGGCCATTCCCTCTCGTCCTGTCCCGTCACCTGGGAGAAGAGCCCAGCTCCCTCCTCTCTACAATTTCCTTTCAGGTAGTTGTAGAGAGTAATGAGGTCTCCTCTCAGCCTCCTCTTCTCCAGGATAAACACCCTCAGCTCTCTCAGCCGCTCCTCGTAAGGTCTGTTCTCCAGCCCCTTCACCAGCTTCCTTGCTCTTCTCTGCACTTGCTCCAGAGCCTCAACATCCTTCTTGTGGGGAGGGATCCACATCTGACCCCAGGATTCAAGGAGCGACCTCACCAGTGCTGAGTACAGAGGGAGAATCACCTCCCTGGACCTGCTGGTCACACCATTTCTGATCCAAGCCAGGATGCCGTTGGCCTTCTTGGCCACCTGGGCACACTGCTGGCTCATGGTCAGTCACTGTCAACCAACACCCCCAGGTCCCTCTCCTCCTGGCAACTTTCTTGACAGACTTCTCCTAGTCTGTAGCTCTGCATAGAATTGTTGTGCCCCAAGTGCAGGACCTGCCGTTTGGCCGTGTTAAACCTCATCCCGTTGGTCTCAGCGCAGCGGTCCAGCCTGTTCTGATCCCTTTGGATCCTCCCTACCCTCCAGCAGATCCACACTTCCACCCATCTTAGTGTCACCTGCAAACTCGCTAAGGGGAAGCAAAATCCTCGCGCGCTATTGGCTGAGGGCTGCGGTGGGCGGGGCCAAGCTGCTGTCAATCAATACACGGCGCCGATCGCTATTGGCTCTACGTTGCTCGGGGGCGGGGCCTGCCCCCGTGGTGAGGCGAGACTGGGCTGCGCATGCGCAGTGTGCGCTTGGCCAGCGCCAAGGGCGTCCTCTATGAGGGGGTTGGGGGGGTGTACTGAGACCCCCCTCGAGACCCTAAGCTGGGTGCAGACTCCCCCAAAATGGGGTTAGAGACCTATAAAAGAGCACAGAGACCACCAAAATGGGTTCAGACACCCCCAAAAAGGGCTCAGAGACCTATAAAAGGGCAGAGGGATGCTCAAAATGTGTGCAGACACCCCCAAAAATGGCACAGACCCCAAAATGGGGTCAGAGCCCCCCAATACATGGCCATATATCCCCAAAATGGGGTTAGAGACCCTCAGAAAGGGCACACAGACCCCAAAATGGGGTCAGAGACCTCCAAAATGGATGGACACCCCACCAAAGGGGGTCAGAGACCTCCAAAGAGGGCATAGAGATCCCCAGAGCATGTGCAGAAATCCCAAAATGGGGTCTGAGCCCCCAAAATGTGGTCAGAGACCCTCAAAACGTGTGCGGACACCCCCTAAATGGGCTTAGAAATCACCAAAAATGGGACTGAGACCCCAAAAATGGGTGGACAGCCCCCAAACAAGGTCAGAGCCCTCCGAAATGTGCCGAGTACTGAAAATAAGTTCAGATATCTCAAAAAAAAGGTGCAGACACTGAAAATGGGCACAGAGATGCCCCAAAACCAGCAAAATACCCCCCAAAATGGACTGACTGAGTAATGGGCACAGTGACTGCCAAAATGAGCCCCGAGAGCACAAAAAAAAGGGCACAGAGACCCCTAAAATGGGGTCAGCCCCTCAGAAATGTGCCCAGAAATACCAAAAATACGTCTGGAGATCCCCCAAAAGGGCACAGAGGCCCCAAAAATGGGCACAGAGACCTCAAAACCAGCAAAGAAATCCCTAAAAAATGGGCATGGACTGCACTGGTCCCAACCCAAAGTCAGAGCAGCAGCCTTCAAGCTCCCAGTTTGAGGTGTCCCTGCCCGTGACAGGGGGTTGGAACTGGATGGGCTTTGAGTTCCCTTCCAACCCAAACCATCCTTGAATTCTGGGGTCAGTTGTGGGCCCCTCCCCACAAGAAGGATGTTGAGGCTGTGGAGCGAGTGCAGAGAAGAACAAGGTAGCTGGGGAAGGGGCTGGAGAAGAAGCCTGAGGGCCCTGGGGGTGTTTCTCCTGGAGAAGAGGAGGCTGAGGGGAGACCTCATTGCTCTGTGCAAGTCCCTGAGAGGAGGTTGTGGAGAGGAGGGAGTTGGGCTCTTCTCCCAAGGGACAGGGGACAAGGATGAGAGGGAATGGCCTCAAGCTCCACCAGGGGAGGGCTCAGGAGGGACATCAGGAGGAAATATTTCCCGGAAAGGGTTTCAAGCCCAGGGGTTTGAGTCCCCTTCTCTGGAGGGGTTTAAGGAACGGGTGGACGAGGTGCTGAGGGACATGGGTTAGTGATTGATGGGAATGGTTGGACTCGATGATCCGGTAAGTCTTTTCCAACCTGGTGATTCTATGATTCTATGAAGAGCACATGTGTGTGCAAGGACAGAGGCCTCCGGCTTCAACACCATCAACATCCCCACGTGTGGTTGAGAGCTCCACCACAAGCCCGTCCAGCATCTCCTGCCACAAGGCTGGTGTTTTCCCACTGCATCCCACAGACCACAGGGAAGCGCTTCGTTAATGCTAACAAGAAACTCTGCTAATTACAGTGTATTTCTGCTTCACCAATGCAAGGTTTCACTTCTCACACGCAGCACCATTCACATTTCCCTCTTTTCACCCCCAAACACAGGAACATTAGCATTTCCTCTCATTCTGGGTGCAGGAAATCCCCCTATCCGTGTCACGACCGCAGAGCAGCACCGACGCAATGGGGCCAGAGAGATTTTTTGGGAAAGATTTGACCTTTTTTTTGCATTTAAGAGGGTTTTTTCATTCTCAGTGCTACCCAGTCTCCTCCACCCACTCCTTCGTTGAAGCAAGGCCGGAATTTCCAACCTCCACTCTGGTTTTGAAGCCCTGTGGGTCTGTATCCCGGTGAGGGAAAGCAAATCATGGAGGAAAAACTTATGGTAAAGCTGCTTACGTGCCTCAGGGCGGACAGTGTGGATTAGATACACTCAAGGCTTAAGGCATCTTAATTTGGTCACGCAGTTGCGTCCCTGCCGTCCACCAGGATGCACAACGTGGAGGGGAGGGTGCCAGGGCCCATGGAGAACCAGGCAAAGCTCCATCCCGTGGTCAAAAGCTCAGATTGACGTGAGTTGGAAGGGCCCAACGAGGATCTAGCTTCTGGTCCTGTATGGGACAACCTCAACGTTCACATCGTGTGGCTGAGGACGTTGGCTAAATGCTTCTGGGATATTGTCAGGCTTGGGGTCGTGACTGCTTCCCTTGGGAGCTCCTCCACCACCCTCTGGGTGAAGAACCTTTGCTAATATCCAACCTAACCCTCCCCTGGCACATCTTCCTGCCAATCCCTCGGGTCCTTGTTCACCAGAGAGAGGAGATCAGCACCTGCTCCTCCTCCTCCCCTTGTGAGGAAGGTGTAAACTGGTGAAGGAGCTGAAGAACGAGGGTTGTAAGAGGCAGATGGGCTTGTTCAGCCTGGAGAAAAGGAGGCTGTGGGGAGACCTCATCGCTGTCCACAATTCCCTGAAAAGAGGTTGTAGCGAGGCAGGTGTTGGTCTCTTCTCCCAAGTGAAAGGCGATAGGATGAGAGGAAACGGCCTCACGTTGCACCAGGGCAGGTTTAGATTGGACGTCAGGAAAAATTTCTTCACCAAAAGGATCCTCAGGCCCTGGCAGAGGTTGCCCAGGTTGGTCATGGAGTCCCCATCCCTGGAGGTGTTTAAAAAGACAATGAGATGAGGTACTCAGGCACCTGGTTTAGTCGTGAACAGGTACAGTTGGGCTTGATGGTCTCAAAGATCTTTTCCAACCAAGTGATTCTATGATTCTATGATACGTGGAGGAGTCTTAAGATGCTCCAAGCGCAGCATCTTTCAAGCTACCACCCCCTCTCGCAGCCCCTGAAGTTATTTTTGTGAGCATGCTGCCTCTTCTGGTTTTGATAGGAATGGTTGGACTCAATGATCCAGTGGGTCTCCTCCAACCTGGTGATTCTATGATTCTATGATTCTTGAGCAACACGAGCTGGAAGAGGGGAGCAGGCCCTAACCCTGCCAGAAAGCATGTTGAATTGGGGAGAAGAGTGTAATCACTCTGGTTTAGGGTTTTTGTGGTAAATTCTGCTCCACAGGGTGGGAATTTCTCACTCAAACAGAGCTCAGCATCATCTTAAACCCATCCAGCAGCACATTAGAGTGCAACATAGAATCATAGAATCATAGAACAACCAGGTTGGAAGGGACCCATCGGATCTTCTAGTCCAACCATTCCTATCAAACACTAAACCAAGTCCCTGAAGACCTCATCCACCTGTGCCTTAAACACCTCCAGGGAAGGTGAATCAACCACCTCCCTGGGCAGCCTGTTCCAATGCCCAATGACCCTTTCCATGAAAAACTTCCTCCTAATCTCCAGCCTAAATCTCCCCTGGTGGAGCTTGAGGCCATTCCCTCTTGTCCTGTCCCCTGTCCCTTGGGAGAAGAGCCCAGCTCCCTCCTCTCTACAACCTCCCTTCAGGTAGTTGTAGAGAGTAATGAGGTCTCCTCTCAGACTCCTCTTCTCCAGGATTAACACCCCCAGCTCTCTCAGACGCTCCTCATAGGGCCTGATCTCCAGACCCTTCACCAGCTTCATGGTTCTTCTCTGGACTCACTCCAGAGCCTCAATATCCTTCTTGTGCTGAGGGGCCCACAACTGAACACAGGATTCAAGGAGCGGCCTCACCAGTGCTGAGTACGGAGGGAGAAGAACCTCCCTGGCCCTGTTGGTCACACCATTTCTGATACAAGCCAGGATGTCCTTGGCCTTCTTGGCCACCTGGGCACACTGCTGCCTCATGGTCAGTCGGCTGTCGACCAACACCCCCAGGTCCCTCTCCTCCTGGCAGTTTTCCAGCCAGGCTTCTCCCAGTCTGTAGCTCTGCATAGGGTTGTTGTGCCCCAAGTCCAGGACGCGGCATTTGGCCGTGTTAAACCTCATCCCACTGGACTCTGCCCAGCACTCCAGCCTGTTTAGGTCCCTTTGCAGAGCCTCCCTACCCTCCAGCAGATCCACACTTCCACCCAGCTTTGTGTGATCTGCAAATGAGCACCATGGTTTGAGCAGAGCAAATCCAAGCTCGCTCACTCCCTTGTAGGCCTGACTTTTATCACTTGCTGCCACCAAAACCACAGAAACCCGTTGGTTTTTTACATCCTGACGTGACATAAGGACATGGGCAGGGTTTACGTATGTTTCTACATAAAACCAAATGTATAATTCCAGATGGATACACATAAACCAAAGAGCCACAGCAGCTCTTAAAGAATCACAGAATGGTTTTCGTTGGAAAAGACCTTTGAGATCACTAAGTCCGAACATCACTCCAGCCCTGCAAAGCCTGTCATGAGACCATGTCCCCAGGTGTGACATCTGCTTGTCTTTTAAACACCTCCAGGGATGGGGACTCAGCCACCTCCCTGGGAAGCCTCTTCCAATGCCTGACAACCCTTTCAGTGAAGAAATTCCTCCTAATATTCAACCTGAATCCATTCACCTTGTGCTGTCACTGGCTGCCAGGGAGAAGAAACCAACACCCACCTCGCTACAACCTCCTTTCAGGTAATTGCAGAGAGAGATAAGGCCTCCCCTCAGCCTCCTTTTCTCCAGAATAAACAACCCCAGGTTCCTCAACTGTCTCCTCTAAGGCTTGTGCTCTAAACCCTTCCCCAGCTTCATTCCCTTTTCTGGATACGCTCCAGCCCATCAATATCTTTCTTGCAGAGAGGAGCCCAAAACTGACCCCAGGATTCGAGGTGCGGCCTCACCAGGGGGACAATCCCTTCCCTGTTCCCACTGGCCACCCCACGGCTGATCCAAGCCAGGATGCTGCTGGCCTCCTTGGCCACCTGGGCCACTGCTGGCTCACGTTCAGCTGACTATCAACCAATACCCCCCAGGTCCTTCTCCTCCAGGCAGCTTTCCAGCCACTCCTCTCCAAACCTGCAGCATCGCATGGGGTTGTTGTGACCCAAGCGCATGACTGAGCACTTGGCCTTGATGAACCTCATGCAATTGGCCTCGGCACATGGACCCAGCCCGTCCAGGTCCCTCTTGTACCTTTACCTGTACTCCAGGCTGTTGGAGACATATTAGCTACATTAAATATTAAAGTATTTCCCTGTACACTTCAAAGAGCAGGATTTGTTTCCAAGTTCCTTGGTGGTGGGTGATATCAAGCAGGTCTGGAATAACAAACACCTCCTTTTGAGCCTTGATTCAATGACCTTTGATGTCACTGGAAGGTAGAAGTCTTTCTATTGATTTCAGGAGGCTTTGGGATCAGGCTCAGGCCACAAAAAGGAAGGAAGAAGTTGCTGCAGCCTGAAGAGTCCTCATGCTTGTCCTCTGCAGCTCAAACCCGATGAAGGAAGAGTCACCAACCCACTCAGACCACACCACACTCAGCCTCTCTCAGGAGCTACCAAATCAGAGGCCACTTAAAGAAGCTGAAGAGATTAACGGAGACCAATGGTTATAAAAATGAAGGATCCGTGTGCATCTTCTCCTTCAGAATGTCCCATTGGAAACGTTCCAGCAAACGCTACACAGGGTCCAGCAGGTTCAAGCCACATAGGTCCTCAGAAGTCATCTAGCAATGCTCTTCCTTGGATGGTTTATCCTTCAACGAGCCGTTTGGACGTGTCGGGTGCTGCACACGAAGAGGTGGAGTTCAGTCCTGAAATTTGGAAGTGAAAGAAAAGTAGTCACGAATTTACAAGGATAGGGTCAAGGGAGGTGAGAGCCCAGACTCGTTATGTCCATTATTTTATGAGATAATTCTCTTTGACATATGTTTCCACCTACACGTATTTGTGACGTGTGAAGTTTGGCTTCTCTACTCAGTCCTTGGGCAAAATGTCATCGTTTTAAACAGGTGTTTGACTAAATCTGGAGTTATTAAGTGATAAGCAGAGAATCATAGAATCGTCAGGTTGGAAAAGACCCATCATGGGATCATGGAGTCCAACCATTCCCATCAATCACTAACCCATGTCCCTCAGCACCTCGTCCCTTAAACCCCTCCAGGGAAGGTGACTCAACCTCCTCCCTGGGCAGCCTCTGACAGGCACCAGTGACCCCTTCTGTGAAAATTTTTTTCCTGATGTCAAACCTGAACCTCCCCTGGTGGAGATTGAGGCCATTCCCTCTCGGCCTGTCCCTTGGTAGAAGAGCCCAGCCCCCTCCTCTCCACAACCTCCTCTCAGAGAGTTCGAGAGGGTACTGATAACTAACATACCACACTGAATCGAAGCGGGTTTCTCCTCTCCCATTTCATCTCACGTGCTGATATTCATTTCCTGGAACACCTGGATGACATCTGGCTTCCTTGCGAGCTGCCGGGCCAGCAGGCCTGTGCCATCCGGAGTGTCCTGCAGGCCGACGCGGAGCAGGAGCCTTGCGGCATCTGCCTGCTGCCCAGCGCAGGCCACGTGCAGGGCTGTGGAGGAGATAAGCAGTCAAGACAGGAGCTGAGATCACCCAGCAGGATCAACTGGGGGTGCTGGTCGATGAGAAGCTCGACATGAGCTGGCAATGTGCACTCAGAGCCCAGAAACCAACCATGTCCTGGGCTGCATCCAAAGAATGTGGCCAGCAGGGAGGGAGGGGATCCTGCCCCTCTATTCCTCTCTCGTGAAACCTCAGCTGGTGCCTTGTGTCCAGTTCTGGAAGACTCAATGAAAGGAGATGGAGCTGCTGGAACAGATCCAGAGGAAGCTACAAGGATGATGCGAGGGCTGAAAAACCTCCCATATGAGGACAGGCTGAGAGAGAGTTGAGGTTGTTCAGCCTGGAGAAGAGAAGGCTCCAAGGAGACCTTATAGTGACCTTCCAGTAGCTGAAAGAGGCTCCAGAAAAGCTGGAGAGGGACTGTTCACAAATGCTTGGAGTGACAGGACGAGGAGCAATGCCCGTTTTTTAGCCTGGAGAAGACGAGGCTGAGGATTGACCTCATTGCTCTTTACAACTGCCTGAAAGGAGGTTTCACCAAGGTGGGTGTTGATCATCTCTGATCATCTTTGTAGCCTCCTCTGGCCCCGTTCCAACAGCTCCATCTCCTTCTTCTGTTGAGGATTCCAGAACAGGACTCAGGACTCCAGATGAGGTCTCACAAGAGAGGAACAGAGAGGCAGAACCTCCGTGGATAACCCAGGATGGGTGAGAAGTCCTTCAGGATGCAGCAAAGGTGCCGGGGAACAGAGCAGTCATAGAATCATAGAATCATAGAACAACCAGGTTGGAAGAGACCCATCGGATCTTCTAGTCCAACCATTCCTATCTAACACTAAACCAACTCCCTCAAGACCTCATCCACCTGTGTCTTAAACACCTCCAGGGAAGGGGAATCAACCACCTCCCTGGGCAGCCTATTCCAATGCCCAATGACCCTCTGCGTGAAAAACTTCCTCCTAATCTCTAGCCCAAATCTCCCCTGGCAGAGCTTAAGGCCATTCCCTCTTGTCCTGTCCCCTGTCACTTGGGAGAAGAGCCCAGCTCCCTCCTCTCTACAACCTCCCTTCAGGTAGTTGTAGAGAGTAATGAGGTCTCCTCTCAGCCTCCTTTTCTCCAGGCTAAACACCCCCAGCTCTCTCAGCCGCTCCTCATAGGTTCTATTCTCCAGCCCCTTCACCAGTCGATGGACTCAAGGAGCCACCACCAATGTCCCCTGCTTGGATGAGCCCAGCAGAGCTCCAATTAATCACTGAGGAGGCAGAGGGCGAGACCAAGAGGTACAAGACTGTTCATGCTCACCGCTGAAGCGTGTTATTAAGCAAACCTGAAGACTGGGGAAGTTGCCAATTTTGGCAGTGGCTGAAACCATTTATAGATACATTTTTTTTTATTTTTTTTTGAGAGAGATGCTGATGCAAGAGTTGCCTCACACATTCACGCTGGGAATGTCAACTCACTGCCTGTACTATAGCGACTATATTTATGTTCGAGCTGTCTCCTAGGCCATTCTGAAGCAGTTTGCTCAGGAATTGAAGCATAAGGGGTTGTGTAATCATCGTATTCATCTGCCTACCCCACGCGTTTCAAATTGGCTCATTTCAACCAAATTTGATGGTGAGGCGGCAGCATCGATGATATTAAGCTCCTGGGTTTCATGCAAAATAAGCAGCTGGGGAAAGAGAAACAGCAATTAGCATCTCGGTTCTTTCCCCAAGGGAAAGGTTCCAGTGCAGGCTCTGCCACGCCGTTAGAGACCAGAAAGGGCAGCAGGAAGGGAGCCAGAGAATGAAAAAAAGACGCAGGTTGTGCTGCTCCAAGAGCCATTTTGCATCTGTGCACTTGGCATGGTCTTCCGTGCTCCGCTGAGCAGCCGCAGCACAGGCAGCCCTGGAAATTGGGCTCCTGTTATTAAAATGGACTCTCATTGTCACGAGATCGTGGGATGGTTTGGGTTGAAAGGGATCTTAAAGATCCCAATGGCATCCTGGCTTGTATTAGAAATGGTGTGACCAGCAGGGCCAGGGAGGTGATTCTCCCTCTGGACTCAGCACTGGTGAGGCCGCTCCTTGAATCCTGTGTTCAGTTGTGGGGCCCTCAGCACAAGAAGGATGTTGAGGCTGTGGAGTGAGTCCAGAGAAGAGCCACAAAGCTGGTGAAGGGGCTGGAGAACAGGCCCTATGAGGAGCGGCTGAGAGAGCTGGGGGTGTTTAGCCTGGAGAAGAGGCTGAGAGGAGACCTCATTACTCTCTACAACTACCTGAAAGGAGGTTGTGGAGAGGAGGGAGCTGGGCTCTTCTCCCAAGGGACAGGACAAGAGGGAATGGCCTCAAGCTCTGCCAGGGGAGATTTAGGCTAGAGATTAGGAGGAAGTTTTTCACGGAAAGGGTCATTGGGCATTGGAATAGGCTGCCCAGGGAGGTGGTTGATTCCCCTTCCCTGGAGGTGTTTAAGGCACAGGTAGATGAGGTGCTGAGGGACATGGTTTTGTGTTTGATAGGAATGGTTGGACTCAATGATCCAATGGGTCTCTTCCAACCTGGTTGTTCTATGATTCTATGATCATCCAGTTCCAACTTCCCTCCCACCAGACCAGGCTGCTCAAAGCTCCATCCAATCTGAGCTTGGACACCTCCAGCAATGGGGCAGCCACAGCTTCTCTGGGCAACCTGGGCCACCCTCATCAGGAAGAATGTCTGACTAATGACTAATCTAAAGCTTCCCCCTTCCAATTTAAAGCAATTCCTCCTCATCCTATTGCGCCAGACCCTTGGAAAAAGTCCCTCCCCAGTTTTCCTGGACCCCATTTCACTACTAGAAGGCTGCTAGAAGGTCTCCCCAGAGCCTTCTCTTCTCCAGGCTAAACAATCCCAACTCTCTCAATCCTTCCTCACAGCAGCGGTGCTCAGATCATCTTCATGGCCTCCTCTGGACTCATTCCAACAGCTCCATCTCCTTCTTATGTTGAGAATTCCAGAACTGGACACAGGACTCCAGGTGAGGTCTCACGGGAGCAGTCTAGAGGGGCAGAATCCCCTCCCTCAACCCTGCTGGCCACGTTTCTTCGGATGCAGCACGGAACACGCTCAGCATAGGTTTGGCAGCCTTACCAGAACGGCTCTTCCCATCCTTCGCGTGGACATCAGCGCCGAGAGACAGCAGCGTCTGGATGGTGTGTACATGCCCTTCCTGCAGCGGTGAGCACAGGGACATGGGTTATTTACTCAGAAGCAGCTCTGCACAATTTCTCACTTTTGCATTTAAGAGTAATAGAATCGCTCTCTTCAAATAATGGCCTCAAGCTCCACCAGGGGAGATTTAGGCTGGAGATTAGGAGGAAGTTTTTCACACAGAGGGTCATTGGGCATTGGAATAGGCTGCCCAGGGAGGTGGTTGATTCCCCTTCCCTGGAGGTGTTTAAGGCACGGGTGGATGAGGTCTTGAGGGACATGGTTTTGTGTTTGATAGGAATGGTTGGACTCAAAGATCCGATGGGTCCCTTCCAACCTGGTTGTTCTATGATTCTATGATTCTAAACAGATCTTGGAGATCATCAAGCCCAACCGTACCTGTCCATTACTAAACCAGATGCCTGAGCTCCTCATCTCCCCATCTTTTAAACACCTCCAGGGATGGGAACTCCACCACCGCCCTGGGCAGCCTCTGCCAGGGACAAGTGACACTTTCTGTGAAATTTTTTTTCCTGATGTCAAGCCTAAACCTCCCCTGGTGGAGCTTGAGGCCTTTCCCTCTCGTCCTGTCCCTTGGGAGAAGAGCCCAGCTCCCTCCTCTCCACAACCTCCTTTCAGGGAGCTGCACACGGCGATAAGGTCCAGCTTGCACCGTTGGACCCTGAGCTGTGAGGAATCTGGAGGACACTCCCAGCACAGCTTCGCCTTCACCAGCGGCTGCAGAGGAATTACTGCACAAACATCCTGTGACTTACGACTGGGTGATACAACCTGAAGATGTTTCTTAATTGCTAATTAGTGCACTAATTTGTCAGCCAGTCTTGCCTTTTCCTCTGTGTTCCTTGCTTACAAACGATTAACTCAATTAAAGCTGTCCAGAGAGCTTTCAGATCCTAGAATCATGGAATCATTAAGGTTGGAAAAGATCATCCAGTCCAACACGACTGTGCCTACTAAACCATGTCCCCAAGTGCCATGGCCACCCCTTTCCTGAACGTCTCCAGGGATGGGGACTCCACCACTGCCCTGGGCAGCCTCTACCAGTGCTTCAACACTCTTTATTTTTTTCCCAATATCCAATCTAAACCTTTCCTGCCACAACTTGAGGCCATTTCCTCTTGTCTGTTGTTATCTGGGACAAGACACCAACACCCACCTCATCACAACGTCCTTTCTGGGAGGTGGGGAGAGCGATGAAGTCCCTTCAGCTTCATCTTCTCCAGAATAAACAGCCCCAGGGCACTCAGCTGCTCCCAGAACCCCTGTTCTCCAGCCTCTTCTCCAGCTTTGTTCCCCTTCTCCAGATGTGCTCCAGCCCCTCAAGGTCTTTCTTGGAGTGAGGGGCCCAAAACTGAACCCAGGATTTGAGGTGCAGCCTCATCAGTGCTGAGTGCAGGGTGACGATCCCTTCCCTAATCCTGGTCACCCCATGGCTCATCCAAGTCAGGATGCTGTTGGAAACCTTCCAGTATCTGAAGGGGCTCCAGGAAAGCCAGGTTGGATGGGGTTTGGAGTAACCTGGTCTGGTGGGTGGTGTCCCTGTCCATGGCCAGTGGGGTTGGAACTTGAGGTGCTTCAAGGTCCCTTCCAAACCAAACCATTCTATGATTGTTAGTGTAAGCAAAATCCTCGTGTTTTCCCACTTCATATTCCACAGGGATCCGGAGTTGCACCCAGAGAGCTGTAGTTTAGCTCAGACAGCAAAACCTGTTGCTGATCTCAACTGTTGCACCTGTAGTGCCCTCAGGCCTCCTGCATTTCCTAAAGGATCACTCCCGTATTTCATAGAATCATAGAATCACCAGGTTGGAAAAGACCCAGTAGATCATCGAGTCCAACCATTCCCATCAATCACTAACCCATGTCCCTCAGCACCTTGGCCACCCAGCCCTTAAACCCCTCCAGGGAAGGGGACTCAACCCCCTCCCTGGGCAGCCTCTGACAGGGACCAATCACCCTTTCTGTGAAACATTTTTTCCTAATGTCAAGCCTGAGCCTCCCCTGGTGGAGCTTGAGGCCATTCCCTCTCATCCTGTCCCTTGGGAGAAGAGTCCAGCTCCCTCCTCTCCACAACCTCCTCTCAGGGAGTTGCAGAGAGCAATGAGGTCTCCCCTCAGCCTCCTCTTCTCCAGCCTAAACACCCCCAGGGCCCTCAGGCTTCTTCTCCAGCCCCTTCCCTAGCTTCATAGAATCATAGAACCACCGGATCATCAAGTCCAACCATTCCTATAAAACACTAAACCATGTCCCTTAGGACCTTGTCCACCTGTGCCTTAAACCCCTCCAGGGAAGGTGAATCAACCTCCTCCCTGGGCAGCCTATTCCAATGCCCAATGACCCTTTCTGTGAAAAACTTTTTCCTAATCTCCAGTCTAAATCTCCCCTGGTGGAGCTTGAGGCCATTCCCTCTCGTCCTGTCCCTTTTCACTTGGGAGAAGAGCCCAGCTCCCTCCTCTCCACAACCTCCTTTCAGGTAGTTATAGAGAGCAACGAGGTCTCCCCTCAGCCTCCTCTTCTCCAGGACAAACACCCCCAGGGCCCTCAAGCTTCTTCTCCAGCCCCTTCCCCAGCTTCCTTGCTCTTCTCTGCACTCACTCCAGAGCCTCCACATCCTTCTTGTGGTGAGGGGCGCCCAACTGACCCCAGGATTCGAGGAGCAGTCTCCCCAGGGCCGAGTATTCATAACACTCAATGAGAAGACACACAACCCCACATTTATGTACCTTCACAACGCACCATGCAATCCATCCCCCGCCTCCCTCCTCTCTACACAAGCTTCTCCATAAATAAACCCTCTCTCCCTAAATAACACGCCTGATTTTGTAATTACTTCTTCAAGGCAATGAATTAAGTCTTTGTTGTGCGGCATGAGAACGACAGGCCCTTATTTTTATCCCCCCCCCACCCACTCTTTTCCCCTCCCAAGATCGTACGGCTCAGTAGCATCTTCCTCCCTGCTCGAGGCTCCCGTCTCCCTCTGCACAAACAGACACCGAGCCAGGAACCGTTTTCACTTCCACAGCCTTGCCAGCAAAATCGAGTTGCGAGCGTAATTTGATTTTCACGTATTTATAAATGCAAAGGAATAAGAAAAGAAGAAGAAAACCCATCAGCCAAACAAACGATGCTGTAAATATGAAGTGACACCGAGCCTCGGGAAGGAAGACAAACCCATCAAATCGCTCCCCAATCAGCCGCTCGCCAAGACGGAGCTGGGATCCTCTCCAAGGTGCATTATATTCCCCGCCAGCCTTGCTGTTAAACGTGCCCTTGGCAACCAGAGAGCTTTCAACGTGGTTTCTTGGAGCGCGAGGAAGGGAAGGTGGGAGAAAAGCCTCCTTTGTGGGAGCTGGCAGAGGCCACGGTCCTGCTGGAGTAGAAGTGGTGCCAGCACTCCCAGTAAGAGTCATTGATGCTTTTGTAGGAGCAGAGAGCCGGGAGGCTGCTTTGCTCCTGCTACAAGTCGAGACAAAGCTCAGAGTAGTGTCCACACAGCTGGCAGAGCCTTGAGTCACCACAGCACTAAGGGTGGAAAAGAGCTCTAAGGTCATCCAGGCCAACTGTCGGCCTGAGCTGAGCTGAGATCAGAGCAGGGATTTGAGCAGCGATCCAAGCAGGGATCCAAACAATTATCTGAGCAGGGATCCAAACAATTATCTGAGCAGGGATCTGAGCAGGGATCCGAGTAGGGATCTGAACAATTATCTGAGCAGGGATCTGAGTAGGGATCCAAGCAGGGATCTGAACAATTATCTGAGCAGGGATCCGAGTAGGGATCCAAGCAGGGATCCGAGCAATTATCCAAGCAGGGATCTGAGCAGGGATCCAAACAATTATCTGAGAAGGGATCTAAGCAATTATCTGAGCAGGGATCTGAGCGGGGATCCGAGAAGGGATCCAAGCAGAGTTCAGAGCAGGAATCTGAGTAGGGATTTGAGTAGGGATCAGAGCAGGGATCTCAGCAATTACTCAAGCAATTATCTGAGCAGGGTTCAGAGCAGGGATCTGAGCAGGCATCCGAGCAGGGGTCCAAACAATTATCTGAGCAGGAATCTGAGCAGGGATCCAAGTAATTATCTGAGCAGGGATCCAAGCAGGGATCTGAACAATTATCTGAGCAGGGATCCGAGCAATTACCCAAGCAGGGATCCAAGTAATTATCTGAGCAGGGATCCAAGCAGCGATCCAAGCAGAGACCTTAGCAGGGATCCAAGTAATTATCTGAGCAGGGATCCGAGAAGGGATCCAAGTAGGGATCCGAGCAGGGATCTGAGCAGGGATCAGAGCAGGGATCTGAATAATTATCTGAGCAGGGATCCAAGCAGGAATCTGAGAAAGGATCCAGGCAGGGATCATAGTAGGGATCTGAGCAGTTATCTAAGCAGGGATCTGAGCAATTACCCAAGCAGGGATCTAGGCAGGGATCTGAGCAGGGATCCAAACAATTATCTGAGCAGGGATCCGAGCAGGAATCCGAGAAGGGATCCAGGCAGGGATCAGAGTGGGGATCTGAGCAATTATCCAAGCAGGGATCCGAGCAATTATCCAAGCAGGGATCTAGGCAGGGATCTGAGCAGGGATCCAAACAATTATCTGAACAGGGATCCAAGCAATTATCCAAGCAGGGATCCAAGCAGGGATGTAAGCAGGGATCCGAGCAATTATCTGAGCTGGTATCCAAGCAATTATCCAAGCAGGGATCTAGCCAGTGATCCAAACAATTATCTGAGCAGAGATCCAAGCAATTATCCAAGCAGGGATCCAAGCAGGGCCCTTCCCCTGCCACCAGCTGCCAGCATGCTGCAGTGCCACAGCACCAGGAGGAAGGGAGGCAGCAGAGCTCCAGGAGGAATCCTGGCCAGAGATGAGGCTTTTGGGACCTCCTCCACGGCCCCAGAGAGCATTGCAGGACCCACAGCCCACCAGATGCTGCTTCCAGCACAGCCCCTAGATGGGAGGAGGACAAAGCTCCAACAATTCTCATTGTCTGGAATTCAAAACAGTGAAGGACACTGATAAGCACCCTCTGCCTTTCCACCTCTCATTTCTCACATCTGGGCAGGGCAGAATCCATCCCTTTGGGAAGAAAACAGTTGCTGTTTCACAGCACATCAGCCAGTCCAAGGGTGAAGAAAGACAAAAAAAGTGGTCAGGCTTTTCCCACAGAACATGGAATGGTTTGTGTTGGAAGGGACCTTAAAGCCCATCCCGTTCCAACCCCTCTGTCACGAGCAGGGACACCTCCCACTGAATAAGGTTGCTCCAAGCCCCATCCAACCTGGCCTTGAACACCTCCAGGGATGGAGCAGCCACAGCTTCCCTGGGAAATCTGTACCAGGGCCTCCCTACTCACCCAGGAGAACATTTCTTCCTAAGATCTCATTTCAATTTCCCATCTTTCAGCTTCAAAACATTCCCCCTTGTCCTACACCGACACTCCCTTATCAAGAGTCCCTCTCCAGCTTTCCTGGAGCCCCTTTACATACTGGAAGCTGCTCTAAGGTCTCCCTGGAGCGTCCTCTTCTCCAGACTGAAAAACCCGCTCACCACAAGAAGGATGTTGAGGTTCTGGAGAGAGTGCAGAGAAGAGTAAGGAAGCTGGGGAAGGGGCTGGAGAAGAAGCCTGAGGGCCTTGGGGGTGTTTATCCTGGAGAAGAGGAGGCTGAGGGGAAACCTCATTGCTCTCTCCAACTCCCTGAGAGGAGGTTGTGGAGAGGAGGTTGCTGGGCTCTCCTCCCAAGAGACAGGGGACAGGCCAAGAGGGAATGGCCTCAAGCTCCACTAGGGAAGGGTCAGGATGGACATTAGGGAAAATTTTTTCTTGAAATGGGTGATTGGTCCCTGTCAGAGGCTGCCCAGGGAGGGGGTTGAGTCCCCTTCCCTGGAGGGGTTTAAGGGATGTGTGGACGAGGTGCTGAGGGACATGGGTTAGTGTTTGATAGGAATGATTGGACTCAATGATCCGATGGGTCTTTTCCAACCTGGTGATTCTGTGATTCCCCATCATCCTCCATCCATGCAAACATCTAAACCTGCTTGTTTACACTTGCCTGTAGGACACCAACTGGTAAAAGACTCTGCAGAGGAAACCTAGGAACAGGGACAAACCTTGGCTGCGTAGTGTAGCGCTGTGAGCTGGAGGCTCATTGTTCTCTCATTTACATCAACACCCAGCTCAGAAACGAGGAACTGGATAGCTTCATCCTGGGCTGTGATGGCTGCTCGGTGCAGAGGTTGAGCTCCCAGTGCATCCACAGCTGTAGGACAGGCCTGGAATGGGGAAGCAGGAAAAGGGAAAGCAATTAAAAGCCTGGATGACCTTTCACAGACAATCACCCACCTGAGCAGAATTGGGTCTGCCAGCCACAGCCATGGTGGTGCCAATGATTCTGTGGGACATCATCAGCAGTTGGTGGCACCATGATCATAGAATCATAGAACAACCAGGTTGGAAGAGACCCACCAGATCATGGAGTCCAACCATTCCTATCAAACTCTAACCCATGTCCTTCAGCACCTCATCCATCCATCCATCCATCCATCCATCCATCCATCCATCCATCCCTCCCTCCCTCCCTTAAACCCCTCCAGGGAAGGTGAATCAATCACCTCCCTGGGCAGCCTCTACCAGGGACCAATGACCCTTTCTGTGAAGAATCTTTTCCTTATGTCGAGTCTGACCCTCCCCTGGTGGAGCTTGAGGCCATTCCCTCTCGTCCTGTCCCCTGTCACTTGGGAGAAGAGCCCAGCTCCCTCCTCTCCACAACCTCCTCTAGGGCAGTTGCACAGAGCAATGAGGTCTCCCCTCAGCCTCCTCTTCTCCAGGATAAACATCCCCAGCTCTCTCAGCCATTCCTCATAAGGCCTGTTCTCCAGCTCCTTCACCAGCTTCGTTGCTCTTCTCTGGACTCGCTCCAGAGCCTCAACATCCTTCTTGTGGGGAGAGGCCCGTAACTGACCCAAATATTTGAGGAGCGGTCTCACCAGGGCTGAATCCAGAGGGAGAAGAACCTCCCTGGATCTGCTGGCTACGCTGTTTCTGATCCAAAACCAAGATGCCATTGGCCTTCTTGGCCACCTGGGCACACTGCTGGCTCATGGTCAGTCGCTGTCAACCAACACCCCCAGGTCCTTCTCCTCCAGGCACCTTTCCAACCTGACTTCTCCCAGTCTGTAGCTCTGCATAGGGTTGTTGTGCCCCAAGTGCAGGACCTGCCATTTGGCCATGTTAAACCTCATCCCATTGGTCTCAGCCCATGAATCCAGCCTGTTCCGATCCCTTTGGAGCCTCCCAACCCTCCAGCAGATCGACACTTCCACCCAGCTTAGTGTTGTCTGCAAACTTGCTAAGGGTGATCTGCACAGCAGAGCCAGGACTTTGGTGAGATTGCAAAAACTGGGACCAATAAGGAATGAATACTCCCTCTTGTCTTCTGGAGGAGATATGATTGGTTTCAAATCTTTAAACCAGCAAGAACAGGTTGCTCAGGGAAGCTAGGGCTGCCTCATCCCTGGAGGTGTTCAAGGCCAGGTTGAACGAGGCAGCCTTGTCCAGTGGGAGGTGTCCCTGCCCATGGTAGGGAGGTTGGAACTGGATGGGCTTTGAAGTCCCTTCCAATCCAAACTGTTCTATGATTCTAAAAAAACAAACCCATCTCCAATCTTTGTGTTGGTGGAGAAGGACTCGGACACAGGCAGAGGGAGGCAGGTGGGTGGTTGACCTTACGAGCTGTCTCTTCATGAGAACCACAAAGACATAAACCCAAGAAGGGTAACGAAAGTAATAACGCGGCTCATTCATCTTCAGGGATACAACCCACATTCTTGCAGTCTAGTGGGCCTGACTCATGGTTTTATAAAACCTAGAAGGTAGCAACAGCGCCATGATTGCTCCCAGAGCTGCGTCACGGCCGGGAGCCAGGGTACCGCGAGGAAATTAAATCAACCAATCCATCTTTTCTGTCTGAAGCGTTGAGACTAAATGAGACTTCACAAATGTTTTCTCCTCTAAGGCCAGAGCAGCTACAAGCACAAGATCAGCCAGAGTTTCATCATAGAATCATAGAATCACAGAACAACCAGGTTGGAAGAGACCCATCGGATCATCAAGTCCAACCATTCCTATCAAACACTAAACCATGTCCCTCAGGACCTCATCTACCTGTGCCTTAAACACCTCCAGGGAAGGTGAATCAACCACCTCCCTGGGCAGCCTGTTCCAGTGCCCAATGACCCTCTGTGTGAAAAACTTCCTCCTAATCTCTAGCCTAAATCTCCCCTGGCAGAGCTTGAGGCCATTCTCTCTTGTCCTGTCCCCTGGTACTAGGGAGAAGAGCCCAGCTCCCTGCTCTCCACAACCTCCTTTCAGGTAGTTGTAGAGAGCAATGAGGTCTCCTCTCAGCCTCCTCTTCTCTAGGCTAAACACCCCCAGCTCTCTCAGTCGCACCTCATAGGGCCTGTTCTCCAGCCCCTTCACCAGCTTTGTTGCTCTTCTCTGGACTCACTCCAGAGTCTTAACATCCTTCTTGTGGTGAGGGGTCCAGAAATGAACACAGGTTTCAAGGAGCGGCCTCACCAGTGCTAAGTACAGAGTACAACTTCATTGTAAGAAATTTCTTTCTTATTTCTAGTCTACATCTCCCCTCCCTTAGTTTAAAACCAACGTGACAGGACAAGGAGCAATAGGCCTTGATAAAAAGACTTTCCTGTAGCTCCTTTCATTACCAAACGGCTGCTCTGAGCTCTCCCTGGAGCCTTCATTTCTCCAATCTGAACCACCTCAACTCTCTCGGCCTGTAAATCATATAGGAGGTGCCTTCAGCTCATCTTTGTGGCTTCCTCAGGCCTCACTCCAACAGATCCATGTTCTTCTCGGGCTCATTTTGCTCATCTCTAGGGTAATTTTGATAGGAGTGGTTGGACTCGATGATCCGATGGGTCTTTTCCAACCTGGTTGTTGTATGATTCTATGAATTTGTCTTTTTTTTCCCAGTTTGCTTCCTTACAGCTTGGGAATTTGCTTCTTTACAATTTGGAAATTTACTTCTTGACCATTTGGTTTCAGCGAACATGTGGATTGCTTGTCCTGGCAGTTCTAGGTCAGGTCCCGGAGGAGGGAGGCAAGATTTTTGGCACCTACCTGGTGCTTTTCCAGGAGTAGCCGGGCGATGTTGACGTGTCCATTCTGGAGAGCGTCCATAAAGGGAGTGACTCCACATTTGTCTCTGCTGTCAGGTTTGTATTGGCACCTGGGAGAGAAGACAAAAGCCAGGTTAGGATTGTTGCCAGCTCTGAAATCCTTATCTCAGCAGGTGGGGTGGGAGACTCAGCAGATGGGATCAGAAAAGACAGATTTAAACCACGCAGAAACCTTTCTTAGTGCTTTATAGAATCATAGAACAACCAGGTTGGGAGGGACCCATCGGATCTTCCAGTCCAACCATTCCTATCAAACACTAAACCAACTCCCTCAGGACCTCATCCACCCGTCCCATAAACACCTCCAGGGAAGGAGAATCAACCACCTCCCTGGGCAGCCTGTTCCAATGCCCAATAACCCTCTGCGTGAAAAACTTCCTCCTAATCTCCAGCCTAAATCTCCCCTGGTGGAGCTTGAGGCCATTCCCTCTCGTCCTGTCCCCTGTCCCTTGGGAGAAGAGCCCAGCTCCCTCCTCTCCACAACCTCCTTTCAGGTAGTTGTAGAGAGTAATGAGGTCTCCTCTCAGCCTCCTCTTCTCCAGGCTAAACACTCCCAGCTCTCTCAGTCACTTCTCATAGGGCCTGATCTCCAGACCCTTCACCAGCTTTGTTGCTCTACTGCGCACTTGCTCCAGAGCCTCAACATCCTTCTTGTACTGAGGGGCCCACAACTGAACACAGGATTCAAGGAGTGGCCTCACCAGTGCTGAGTACGGAGGGAGAAGAACCTCCCTGGACCTGCTGGTCACACCATTTCTGATACAAGCCAGGATGCCACTGGCCTTCTTGGCCACCTGGGCACACTGCTGGCTCATGGTCAGTCAGCTGTCGACCAACACCCCCAGGTCCCTCTCCTCCTGGCAGTTTTCCAGCCAGGCTTCTCCCAGTCTGTAGCTCTCCATAGGGTTGTTGTGCCCCCAGTGCAGGACCCAGCATTTGGCCGTGTTAAACCTCATCCCATTGGACTCTGCCCAGCGGTCCAGCCTGTTTAGGTCCCTTTGTAGAGCCTCCCTACCCTCCAGCAGATCCACACTTCTACCCAGCTTAGTGTCATCTGCAAACTTGCTAAGGGAATGGCTTGGGGGTTTGGGTCAGAGATGTGGTGCGCTGCTTGCAGGAAAACCAAGGCTCCACAGACTCTTTATATTTCTCTTGCTGTCCAAACAGAGGATCTCTGGAAGAGGTAAGGTGGAAAGTTGTGGCCAGCAGGTCAAGAGGGGATTCTCCTCCTCTGCTTGGGGCTGGTGAGACCTCACCTGGAGCCCTGTGTTCAGCTCTGCAGCCCTCAGCACACAAAGGACATGGATCTGTTGGAACACGTCCAGACGAGGCCACGAAAATTATCTCAGGGCTGGAGCAACTCTGCTATGAGGACAGGCTGAGAGAGTTGGGGTTGTTCAACCTGGAGAAAAGAAGGTTCTGGGAGACCTTAGAGCAGCTTCCAGTAGTGAAAAGGAGTCCAGGAAAGCTGGAGAGGGACTTTTTCCAAGGGCCTCAAGTGACAGGACACGGGGGAATGGCTTTAAATTGGAAGGAGGAAGATTTAGATAAGATATGAGAAGAAATTCTTCACGATGAGCACGGTGAGACCCTGGCACAGGTTGCAAAGGGAGGTAGTGGAGGCCCCATCCCTGGAAACATTCAGCGTCAGGTTGTATGGGGCTCTGAGCAACCTGACCAAGTAAAAGATCTTCCTGATCCTGCAGAGGGGTTGAATAATCTGTAAAGGTCCCTCCCAACCCAAGGCATTCTATGATTCTAAGGTGTTCGCTGGCAGAGGGGAAAAGAGTAACACCACGTACAAAATCAAAGCTCAATAGTCTCGCTCAGAATAAAGCTCCATTGAAATGAGAAACAACTGAATTCATAGAATCATAGAACAACCAGGTTGGAAGAGACCCATCGGATCTTCTAGTCCAACCATTCCTATCAAACACTAAACCAAGTCCCTCAAGACCTCATCCACCTGTGCCTTAAACACCTCCAGGGAAGGAGAATCAACCACCTCCCTGGGCAGCCTATTCCAATGCCCAATAACCCTCTTTGTGAAAAACTTCCTCCTAATCTCCAGCCTAAATCTCCCCTGGCAGAGCTTGAGGCCATTCCCTCTTGTCCTGTCCCATGTCACTTGGGAGAAGAGTCCAGCTCCCTCCTCTCTACAACCTCCTCTCAGGGAGTTGTAGAGAGTAATGAGGTCTCCTCTCAGCCTCCTCTAGTCTAGGCTAAACACCCCTAGCTCTCTCAGCCGCTCCTCATAGGTTCTGTTCTCCAGCCCCTTCACCAGCTTCGTCGCTCAAATTAAAACTGAGAGGATGTTGAGGCTCTGGAGTGAATGCAGAGAAGAGCAATGAAGCTGGGGATGGGGCTGGAGAACAGGCCTTCTGAGGAACGGTTAAGGGTCCTGGGGGTGTATCTCCTGGAGAAGAGGAGGCTGACGGGAGACCTCATTGCTCTGTGCAACTCCCTGAGAGGAGGTTGTGGAGAGGAGGGAGCTGGGCTCTTCTCCCAAGGGACAGGGGACAGGACGAGAGAGAATGGCCTCAATCTCCACCAGGGGAGGTTCATCATCAACATAAGGAAAAAATTCTTCACAGAAAGGGTGATTGGTCCCTGTCAGAGGCTGCCCAGGGAGGTGGTTGATTCACCTTCCCTGGAGAGGTTTAAGGGAGGGAGGGTCGGAGGGAGGGATGGATGGATGGGGTGCTGAAGGACATGGGTTAGTGATTGATAGGAATGGTTGGACTCGATGATCCTGTGGGTCTCTTCCAACTTGGTGATTCTATGATTCTATGAAATCCAAGCTCGAATCTCAGGGCTATGGGAAGGAATTACCATGGCTCGATGGGAGCTGCGCTGCCTGGGGGAAGCTGCTCCGGCTCTGGCAGCAAGCAGAGCTGCTCAGGAAGGCACCAGGGTCAGGATGACCAGGCATAGGCTGATTTAAAACCATTTCACAGCAGCCTCCCGAGAGCTGCAGCCTGCAAATAAAGCCTGGAGGCTGCACCCAGCCTAAGAGAACTGCAGCCAGACCCAAGCTGTTGTGTCATTGTCGTGTGGCCTCGGACACATCAGAGCGACAGGCATGAATCAGCATAGAGAAAGAGCCGAGTTACATAAGCGAGGTTTATGTCATAGCCAAGTCAGAGCCCATCGAGACAGCGTCCTTGTCTCGAAGGGCTATAACCGGCCGTGAAAAACCTGGAGGAAACAGAAACAACCTCACGATCGCATGCAGGGCAGCTGAGCTTCCCAAACTGCATAAATGCCCTTTGTGCCCAACAACCCTATGCACAACTACAGACTGGGAGAAGCCTGGCTAGAAAACTGCCAGGAGGAGAGGGACCTGGGGGTGTTGGTCGACAGCGACTGAGCATGAGCCAGCAGTGTGCCCAGGTGGCCAAAAAGGCCAATGGCATCCTGGCTTGGATCAGAAATGGTGTGACCAGCAGGGCCAGGGAGGTTCTTCTCCCTCTGGACTCAGCACTGGGGAGGCCGCTCCTTGAATCCTGTGTTCAGTTGTGGGCCCCTCAGTACAAGAAGGATGTTGAGGCTCTGGAGCGAGTCCAGAGAAGAGCCACGAAGCTGGTGAAGGGGCTGGAGAACAGAACCTATCAGGAGTGGCTGAGAGAGCTGGGGTTGTTTAGCCTGGAGAAGAGGAGGCTGAGAGGAGACCTCATTACTCTCTACAACTACCTGAAAGGAGGTTGTAGAGAGGAGGGAGCTGGGCTCTTCTCCCAAGGGACAGGGGACAGGACAAGAGGGAATGGCCTCAAGCTCCACCAGGGGAGATTTAGGCTCGAGATTAGGAGGAGGTTTTTCACAGAAAGGGTCGTTGGGCATTGGAATAGGCTGCCCAGGGAGGTGGTTGATTCTCCTTCCTTGGAGGTGTTTAAGGCATGGGTGGATGAGGTCTTGAGGGACTTGGTTTAGTGTTAGATAGGAATGGTTGGACTAGAAGATCCGATGGGTCTCTTCCAACCTGGTTGTTCTATGATTCTATGATTCTATGTGTGTGGTCGGCTGGAGTGAGGTTGGGGCTGGAGGAGAGGTGGGGGAGAGCAGGGAGGCAGAGATAGTGTGTGTGTCCTCGCTTGGAGCTGAGAGGAAGCCTGCTTACCTCTCCAGGAGCAGCTCCACAGCATCATAACAGCCGTGCAGTGCTGTGAGAGAGACAAGAAGCGCAGCGTTAATTTCTGCTTTCGTGTCACCATCCACCTGCAGGGAAACATAATCAGGTTTCTGACCCTCCTGGTTTAATCATGAGGAAGCAGGAAGGGGTTCCAGGAGGCTTTAAATATAAAGGTTTGGATTTTTCTTTTGTAATTAAAACAGTGTCTCCAGATCTCAGGCGTTCCCTTCCGCATATCTGATAGGAAATCACCAGATAAAACAGGGAGAAAGGCAGGTATCCAGGCACCGTTTGCCTCTACCTGCGAAGCACACGCGTGAGATTCCACCTGCAATTAATCTGACACTTTCTTGCAAGTATTTGTTAATCCCTGAAGCGAAATCTGTGAGAAGCCAAAGGAGCACAAAGCAGGGAAGGCAGCAAAGAGCTGAATGTCATTTCAACCCCTCCTCGGCCACCCGTTTCTCCCATCTCATCATCCTAATGAAACATCCTCACCCAGACAGCCTCTCGGAGGGAAAAACAACAACAGTGGGGGAGGATTTGAACGCCACGCACTGAAATATTCGCTCTCTTTTTATTTAACCTTCGCAGCTGCACAATAGATGCTCTTTGAGAGCCCAACCATCCTCCCCGAGCCTGGCTACTTGCCTCTGTTGCCCCTTTATCCCTCGAGCTGATGTAAATAGAGGCAAAGTCACACTGCAAAAAGGCTTTTTGAAATGGAGGCTTTAAAAAAAACCCAAGCTCTGAGAAGAAAAAACACCCCAAGCAACAGTTACATCCTTTAACAGCAAGAAAGCTGCAGCGCTCGCATCCACTGTTGCACTCGGCTTCCTCTAATTACATCTCCCTCTGCTTTCTTGCCGCAGGCTACGGATATAAGAAGCAGCAAAGCTTGAGGAATCAACCCCGAGGGAGAAAATTACCCATCATCTAGCCAGGGCTAACGGTGCCAGGAAGCCAGCTGGACCGGTCACGCGGTAATGTCCACACCCTTGGGATGTCAATTCATTGAGAAAGCAGCTCCTCTTGACACGATTTCCCTGGGCAGCTCCAGCATCATAGAATCATAGAACAACCAGGTTGGAAGAGACCCATCGGATCTTCTAGTCTAACCATTCCTATCAAACACTAAACCATATCCCTCAGCACCTCATCTACCTGTGCCTTAAACACCTCCAGGGAAGGGGAATCAACCACCTCCCTGGGCAGCCTATTCCAATGCCCAATGACCCTCTGCATGAAAAACTTCCTCCTAATGTCCAGCCTAAATCTCCCCTGGTGGAGCTTGAGGCCATTCCCTCTTGTCCTCTCCCATGTCACTTGGGAGAAGAGCCCAGCTCTCTCCTCTCTACAACCTCCTCTCAGGGAGTTGTAGAGAGTAATGAGGTCTCCTCTCAGCCTCCTCTAGTCTAGGCTAAACACCCCCAGCTCTCTCAGCCGCTCCTCATAAGGCCTGTTCTCCAGCCCCTTCACCAGCTTCGTGGCTCTTCTCTGGACTCGCCCCAGAGCCTCAACATCCTTGTGTGTGTCCACACCTCAGGGGCTGAGCTACATGATGATGGGGATGCTGGCGACAGTATCCACCAAGAAGCCACCTTCACCGTTGTTTGGTTTAAAATTAAGCAGGAGGCAAAGGTATTTAAAGATTTCCATATGAGGTAATAAGAATAGATGTCCCATCCAAAGACAGGCTGGGAGAGTTGGGGTTGTTCAGCCTTGAGAAGAGAAGGCTCCAAGGAGACCTTAGAGTGACCTTCCAGTACCTGAAGGGGCTACAAGAAAGCTGGGGAGGGGCTGTTCACAGAGGCTTGGAGTGATAGGATGAAGGGGAACGGAAATAAACTGGAGAGGGGCAGAGTTAGACTGGACATACGGAAGAATTTCTTCACGATGAGAGTGGTGAGACACTGGAACAGGTTGTCCAGGGAAGTGGTGGCTGCCCCATCCCTGGAGGTGTTCAAGGCCAGGTTGGATGAGACTTTGAGGAACCTGATCCAGTGGGAGGTGTCCCTGCCTGTGGCAGAGGGATTGGAACTGGATCATCTTTAAAGTTCCTTCCAACCCAAATCCTTCTCTGATTCACTTAGGACCCCCCAAGCTTGCATCAGGCAGAACTTGGAGGCGATCACAGTGCTGGTAAATGAGAAGCTTGACATGAGTCAGCATGTGACCTGGACACATCCAAAGAAGTGTGGTTGGCAGGGCGAGGGAGGGGATCCTGCCCCTCTGCTCTGTTCTCGTGAGACCCACCTGGAGTCCTGTCTCCAGTTCTAGAATCCCCAACAGAAGGAGATGGAGCTGTTGGAATGAGTCCAGAGGATGCTGCAAAGATGATGTGAGGGCTGGAGAACCTCCTGTATGAGGACAGGCTGAGAGAGTAGGGGTTGTTCAGGCTGGAGAAGAGATGGCTCTGGGGACACCTTATAGAGACCTTCGAGTACCTGAAGGGACTCCAGGAAAGCTGGGGAGGGACATTTTCCAAGGGTCTGGGGTGATGGGATGAGGGGGGATGGCTTTAAATTGAAGGGGAAGATTTGGATTAGATGTTAGGAAGAAATTCTTCATGACGAGAGTGGTGAAGCCCTGGCCCAGGTTGCCCAGAGAAGCTGTGGCTGCCCCATCCCTGGAGGTGTTCAAGGGCAGGTTGGAT
The DNA here is from genome assembly GCA_033558105.1 of Coccyzus lansbergi. Taxonomy (NCBI): domain Eukaryota; kingdom Metazoa; phylum Chordata; class Aves; order Cuculiformes; family Coccyzidae; genus Coccyzus; species Coccyzus lansbergi. The sequence goes on from JAUMJK010001799.1 coordinate 26,971, forward strand.
GGGGCTTTGAGTAAACTCATCCAGTAGGAGGTGTCTCTGCTAGTGGCAATGGGGTTGGAACTGGAATGACTTTGAGAGCCCTTCCAACTCAAACCATTCGATGATTCCACGATACCCTTGTCCCACCATGTCTCATGTGAGAGTCCACAGAAGAGCCAGGAAGCTGGTGAAGGGGCTGGAGAACAGGCCCTATGAGGAGTGTCTGAGAGAGCTGGGGGGGTTTAGCCTAGAGAAGAGGAGGCTGAGGGGAGACCTCATTACTCTCTACAACTACCTGAAAGGAGGTTGTAGAGAGGAGGGAGCTGGCCTCTTCTCCCAAGGGACAGGGGACAGGACAAGAGGGAATGGCCTCAAGCTCCACCAGGGGAGATTTAGGCTAGAGATTAGGCGGAAGTTTTTCACAGAAAGGGTCATTGGGCATTGGAATAGGCTGCCCAGGGAGGTGGTTGATTCCCCTTCCCTGGAGGTGTTTAAGGGACGGGTGGACGAGGTCTTGAGGGACATGGTTTAGTATTTGATAGGAATGGTTGGACTCAATGATCCGATGGGTCCCTTCCAACTTGGTTGTTCTATGATTCTATGATTCTCATTGCCCCTTCCAGAATCTGACTGCCCACAGACCTGTCTAAGCAGGGAGAACAGGTAAAGTCTGTGTCTTCCCAGAGCTTAAATCCCTTCTCCCTGACCTCTAGGATGGGGAAGAGAAGGTTGGGCTGATGTTGTGGGGCAGGCTCAGGGCCTGAGGGTGGTGACTGACTCGGATCGGACATGTGCCTCATCCTTAAGCTTTTTATCCCAGGGCTCAGCAGTGTCGCCACAGGAGAGAAGAGAATGGAGAACCACTGCTCAAAGCTGCAGCTGCCGCTGTTGCCTACACTCATTTCCCAAAGAATTTAATAGGGATTGACTCTCCGGAAATACCCGAAGCATTGGAGGAGACCCCTGCTGTGCTGTAATTAATCTCTTGGGTGTGTTGCTTCCTGGCTGTCGTTCTCTTGTTTCTCTAGCCTTCAGTAAGTCACCGTCTGCCACGCTCTGCTCATCAGCAGTGACATTCCCAGCCCAGGGGCACCGGCTGCGCCTCCGTCCTTGACCTGGGAATGAGGAAGAGCTGATGAGCTGTTGATGCTTCAAGCTGGGCGGCAAGGAGCAGGTTGGTTGAATGAGAAATGGCAGATCCTTATTTATTTGTGAGCCCTCCTGTCCCTGGCTCTATCCGAGGCCTTGAGTTTTCATGTCTGGATTGGAGGACTGGGCTCACAGACACCTTTCAGCCCTCGCCTTGCAGGATACGGGTTGGGAGGGATCTCAAAGCCCATCCAGTTCCTCCTATGGGTTAGGACACAGTCACGACTTCTCTGGGCGACCTAGGTCTCACCACCGTCACAAGAAAATACTTTTTCTCAAGATCTCATCTCAATCTCTCCTCTTTCAGCTTAAAACCATTCCTGCTTGTCCTATCCCTGCACTGCCTGACAAATAGCCCCTCCCCAGCTTTCCTGAGGACAGTCCTGTAGGATCTGGGGTCAGGAGTGGGGTGAGGACTGTCCTAGAGAGAAGTCACGAGCCACGAAGCTGGTGAAGGGGCTGGAGAACAGGCTCTATGAGGAGCGGCTGAGAGAGCTGGGGGTGTTTAGCCAGGAGAAGAGGAGGCTGAGAGGAGACCTCATTACTCTCTACAACTACCTGAAAGGAGGTTGTGGAGAGGAGGGAGCTGGGCTCTTCTCCCAAGGGACAGGGGACAGGACAAGAGGGAACGGCCTCAAGCTCCGCCAGGGGAGATATAGGCTGGACATCAGGAGGAAGTTTTTCACGTAGAGGGTCATTGGGCATTGGAATAGGCTACCCAGGGAGGTGGTTGAGTCACCTTCCCTGGAGGTGTTTAAGGCACAGGTAGATGAGGTCCTGAGGGTCATGGTTTAGTGTTTGATAGAAGTGGTTGGACTCGATGATCCGATGGGTCTCTTCCAACCTGGTTGTTCTATGATTCTAAGTCCTTTTGATGTTGAGCTTAAAGTCTCCTTCCTGCCTCACAACACTTAGATACGTGATACAGACAGCAATGGGGGGGCACGGCGCTGGGTGTTCACCCCTTTACAGAGGTGTCTCTGCCTCTTTGTGGCCACCCATCTTTGACTTTCCCAGTGACAAAGCCACCAGCCCACGATTTGGGTTGGTTTCTGGTCATTTTGCTGATCCAGGTTGCTGGAGCAGCAACTGGTGTGGGAGCAACCAGACAGCAGGAAAGGCTGGAGCATCATAGAGACAGAGAATCATAGAATAGTTTGTGTGGGAAAGGACCTTAATGATCACCCAGTTCCAACCCCTCTGCCATGGGCAGGGACACCTCCCACTGGATCAGGCTGCTCAAAGCCCCATTCAAGTTGGCCTTGAACACCTCCAGGGATGGGGCAGCCACAGCTTCCCTGGGCAACCTGGGCCAGGGTCTCACCACGCTCACCACTAACAATCTCTTCCTAATGACCAATTTAAAGCCATTCCCTCTCGTCCCATCACTCCAGACCCTTGGAAAACGTCCCTCCCCAGCTTTCCTGGAGCCCCTTCAGGTACTCAAAGGTCGCTATAAGGTCTCCCCAGAGCTGTCTCTCCTCCAGGCTGAACAACCCCAACTCTCTCAGTCTGTCCTCAGAGCAGAGGTGATTCAGCCCTCGCATCATCTTCAGTGCTTCCTCTGGACCCATTCCAACAGCCTCAGGGCTGCTCTCAATATCATTCCCCAGACTGTAATGAAAGCACAGACCCTCCAGCCTCACAAACTCCATCTCTGGTACATCATTAAGCCTAATTCTTCCTGTTTACTTATCCGTAAGCAACTAAAACGAGTCTGTCCCATGGTGGAACCCTGCACAGATACAGCAGAGAGCTGTTAGCAGTGAGGCTCAGACAGGTGAATCATAGAATCATAGAACAACCAGGTTGGAAGAGACCCAACGGATCATCTAGTCCAACCATTCCTATCAAACACTAAACCAAGTCCCTCAGGACCTCACCTACTGGTCCCTTAAACACCTCCAGGGAAGGTGAATTAACAACCTCCCTGGGCAGCCTATTCCAATGCCCAATGACCCTCTGTGTGAAAAACTTCCTCCTAATCTCTAGCCTAAATCTCCCCTGGTGGAGCTTGAGGCCATTTCCTCTCGTCCTGTCCCCTGGCACTTGGGAGAAGAGGCCAGTTCCCTCCTCTCTACAACCTCCTTTCAGGTAGCTATAGAGAGCAATGAGGTCTCCTCTCAGACTCCTCTTCTCTAGGCTAAACCCCCCTAGCTCTCTCAGATGCTCCTCATAGGTTCTGTTCTCCAGCCCCTTCACCAGCTTCGTGGCTCTTCTCTGGACTCACTCCAGAGCCTCAACATCCTTCTTGTGCTGAGGGGCCCACAACTGGACACAGTATTCAAGGAGCGGCCTCACCAGTGCTGAGTCCAGAGGGAGAATCACCTCCCTGGACCTGTTGGTCACACCATTTCTGATCCAAGCCAGGATGCCATTGGCCTTCTTGGCCCCCTGGGCACACTGCTGGCTCATGCTCAGTCGGCTGTCGACCAACACCCCCAGGTCCCTCTCCTCCTGGCAGTTTTCAAGCCAGACTTCTCCCAGTCTGTAGCTCTGCATAGGGTTGTTGTGCCCCAAGTACACTACCCGGCATTTGGCCGTGTTAAACCTCATCCCATCGGACTCTGCCCAGCGCTCCAGCCTGTTTAGGTCCCTTTGCAGAGCCTCCCTCCTACCAACGCCCACTATTAGCCTCCTTTCACTTAATTTCAAGAATTTAGTATTTAAGTGTGTTTTTGTGTCAAGAGAGGTCACACTTTGCTTCTTCAAATTACAAAAGAACTCAGACATCAGCCCCTTTCTGTTCTCTGCTGTCATCACAACCCAGTCTTCTCTTCCAAACCACCTGATGGCAACAGGACCCTCTTACCTGCTGTGTGCAGAGGGGTTCTCTTTATTGTGCTCTCTGTGTCCCAGCTGCCTGGGGACACGTCCAGGAGATACTGGAGGACGTGGGGATGGCCCTCCCGGCTCGCGATGTGGAAGCAATTCCAGCCGTCCTTGTTCTTCAGCAGGGGGTTGGCTCCATGCTCCACAAGAACTTTGATCACCTCCAAGTTCTGCCTGGTGCAAGCCATCATCAGGGGAGTCCTAAAAGAATCAGGGAAGGATTTGGGTTGGAAGGAATCTTAAAGATCAGCCAGTTCCAATCCCTCTGCCATGGGCAGGGACACCTTCCACTGGATCTGGTTCCTCCAAGCCTCATCCAACCCGGTCTTGAATGCTTCCAGGGATGGGGCAGCCACAACTTCCCTGGGCAACCTCCAGTGTCTCACTATGTTCAAAGGAAAACATTTCTTCCTATGATCTCATCTCAATCTCACCTCTTTCAGCTTAAGAGAAAGACGAGGCAAATATAATGACCAGAGAGACAGTGCCAGACGAGCCTGATGGCTTTTGTCCTAATCATAGAATTATAGAATCACCAGGTTGGAAGAGACCCACTGGACCATCAAGTCCAACCATTCCCATCAATCACTAACCCATGTCCTTCAGTAACTCATCCACCTGCACCTTAAACACTTCCAGGGAAGGTGACTCAACCACCTCCCTGGAGAGACTGTTCCATTGCCTAATGACTCTTCCAGTGAAGAATCTTTTCCTTATGTCGAGTCTGAACCTCCCCTGGCAGAGCTTGAGGCCATTCCCTCTCGTCCTGTCCCTTGGGAGAAAAGCCTAGCTCCCTCCTCTCCACAACCTTCTCTCAGGGAGTTGCACAGAGCAATGAGGTCTCCCCTTAGCCTCCTCTTCTCCAGGAGAAATACCCCCAGGGCCCTCAGGCTTCTTCTCCAGCCCCTTCCCCAGCTTCCTTGCTCTTCTCTGTACTCACTCCAGAGCCTCAACATCCTTCTTGGGATGAGGGGCCCACAACTGACCCCAGGATTTGAGGAGCAGTCTCACCAGGGCCAAGAAAGCTAAGATATCAGTTGCAAAGTAACTCAGGCTGATGAACTTCAGACTTCGCCCATGTTCGGCTCTCCTTGAGAGGCTCCTTTCTTTGATGTCACCAGCACTAACCCCGTCTTCCTTCATTACCACATTTGATAACAATAACAATTTAGGATGTGGAGTACAGGGGTTGTGGCTGAGGGCCCTGGGGCTGGTTAGTCTGGAGAAAAAGAGGCTGAGGGGAGGCCTCATTGCTCTCTGCTGCTCCCAGGAAGAAGGTTGTAGTGAGGTGGGTGTTGGTCTCTGTTCCCAAGGAACAAGGGACAGGACAAAATGTCTTTACTTTACAGAAAGGGTTGTGAACCACTGGCAGAGGCTGCTCAGGGCAGCAAAGAAATCATAGAATCATAGAATCATCAGGTTGGAAGAGACCCATCGGATCATCGAGTCCATCCATTCCTATCAAACACTACACCATGTCCCTCAGGACCTTGTCCACCCGTCCCTTAAACACCTCCAGGGAAGTCGACATGTGTGAAAGGATTTAAAAGCTGTGTAGATGTGGTGCTTAGGGAAATGGTTTAGTGGTGGAATTGGCAGCATCATCTTTATGGCTGGACTTGATTTTAATATCCCTTTCCAACCAAGATGATTCTGTGATTCTATGAATGCTTTAAGTGCTGCAAATGGGGGCTGCAGTCTCCGTTTTATCTGTTCATAAACTCCACCCAATCGTTAAACGCTGAGTGTGTGCACAGATCAGACAGAAACCTTTGAGCTTTCCCCTAAAAGATGAGCACTTCTCCAGCACGGAGAGGGCTTATCTGCTCTGCGCCAACCCACAGGCAGCAGCTGGGAGACAAAAACAACCAAATCGTTCCTCATTTTAGGAAAAGCTGCAGCACAAACACTTCCCACTGCAGAAGGAATAAGGATTCGGGGGTTTAAACTGCAGGGAGAGAGATCTGGCTTAGAATCATAGAATGATTTGGGTTGGAAAGGACCTCAAAGCCCACCCAGTTCCACCCCTCCCACTGGATCAGTCTGCTCCAAGCCCCATCCAACCTGGCCTTGAACACCTCCAGGGATGGGGCAGCCACAGCTTCTCCAGGTAACCTTTTCCAGGGCCTCTGCACCCTCACAGCAAAACATTTCTTCCTAAGATCTCATCTCTATCTATCCTCTTTCAGCTTCAAACCATTCCCCCTCATCCTATCCCTGCAGTCCCTGATCAAGAGCATCTCTCCAGTTTATCCCCATTGCCCCTCGTCCTATCACTCCAAACCTTTGTGAACAGTCCCTCTCCAGCTTTCCTGGAGCTCCTTCAGGTACTGGAAGCTGCTCTGAGGTCTGCCTCCAGCCTTCTCTTTTCCAGGCTGGACAACCTCAACTCTTTCAGCCTGTCCTTGTATGGGAGGTTCTCCAGCCCTTGGATCATCTCTGTGTCTTCCTCTGGACTCACTTCAACAGTTTCATGTCCTCCCTGTGCTGAGGGCTCCAGAGATGAACACAAGGCGCCAGGTGAGGTCTCCTAAGAGCACAGTAGAGGGGCAAAATCCCCACTCTTGACTTCAGGACAAACGCTCCAGTTTCGAGAACGGACACAGGGACAAGAAATTAACCCTGAGAAGGACCTGAGAGGACAAGTCTGAATGAGCTGGGGGTGTTTAGCCTGGAGAAGAGGAGGCTGAGAGGAGACCTCCTTGCTCTCTGCAACTCCCTGAGAGGAGGTTGTGGAGAGGAGGGAGCTGGGCTCTTCTCCCAAGGGACAGGACGAGAGGAAATGGCCTCAAGCTCCACCAGGGGAGGCTCAGGATGGACATCAGGAGGAAATTTTTCAAGGGAAGGGTGATTGGGCACAACAACCCTGGGCAGCTCCAGACTAGGAGAAGTCTGGCTGGAAAGTGTCTGGAGGAGAAGGACCTGGGGGTGGTGGTTAAACATGAGCCAGCAGGGGCCCAGGTGGCCAAGAAGGCCAAGGGCATCTTGGCTTGGATCAGACCCAGTGTGGCCAGCAGGTCCAGGGAGGTTCTTCTCCCTCTGGACCTGGCTCTGGGGAGACCGTTCCTCGAATCCTGGGGTCAATTGTGGGCCCCTCACTCCAAGAAAGACCTTGAGGCTGTGGAGCAAGTGCAGAGAAGAGCAAGGAAGCTGGGGAAGGGGCTGGAGAAGAAGGCTGAGGGCCCTGGGGGTGTTTAGCCTAGAGAAGAGGAGGTTGAGAGGAGACCTCATTGCTCTCTGCAACTCCCTGAGAGGAGGTTGTGGAGAGGAGGGAGCTGGGTTATTCTCCCAAGGGACAGGGGACAGGACGAGAGGGAATGGCCTCAAGCTCCACCAGGGAAGGGTCAGGCTGGACATCAGGATGAAATATTTCACAGAAAGGGTGATTGGTCCCTGTCAGAGGCTGCCCAGGAAGGGGGTTGAGTCACCTTCTTGGAGGGGTTTAAGGGACGGGTGGCCGAGGTGCTGAGGGACATGGGTTAGTGACTGATGGGAATGGTTGGACTCCACGATCCAGTGGGTCTCTTCCAACCTGATAATTCTACGAGATCTGCAGCGATGGAGATTTTTAAGAAGAGATTGGACATACAGGTGCTGGAGAGGCTGGGGTAGAGCTGAGCTCGGTGCCGTGTTTCCCGCAGCTCCGTTTCTACACAGCGCCGCAAAACGGGGTGTATTTTCAATGCAAACGAGGCTTTGTGCGAGGGCTGGGATGTGTGTGTTAGCAAACACGGAGCTCCACGATTTTAATCAGCAGATGGAAGGCTTGTGTGGACCTATCAAAGAAACCCCAGGCTCGCACACGCCTCTGTATGCAGCTCATGAGATCTCTGCCTCCCTCTGCTCCCCCTGATGTCAGTACAGCGGCGACACAGCCTCAAATTATGAGGACTGGGATGCCGCCTGTGTATTTGCATCAGTTTAGCTTCTGGCCTTTCATTTGTGGCCTGGTGGGAGAGTCTTTGCTTTCTTCTGCAAGGTCAGAGACAGAAATCTCCCTCCCCAAGAGGAGAATTTGACACCAGCCGGACCCGCTGCCTGTCTGAGGATTAGACCTTGGATTTTATTCCCTATTCTCTCAGCGTTTGCTTACGTGTTACCCACGTGGCAGGCAAACAAAAGCTCTGAAGAAACCCTTAGCAAGTTTGCAGATGACACAAAGCTGTGTGCAAGTGTCGATCTGCTGGAGGGTAGGGAGGCTCTGCAAAGGGACCTAGACAGGCTGGAGCACTGGGCTGAGACCAATGGGATGAGGTTTAACTCGGCCAAATGGCGGGTCCTGCAGTTGGGGCACAACAACCCTATGCAGAGCTACAGACTGGGAGAAGTCTGGCTGGAAAACTGCCAGGAGGAGAGGGACCTGGGGGTGTTGGTCGACAGCCAACTGACCATGAGGCAGCAGTGTGCCCAGGTGGCCAAGAAGGCCAAGGGCATCCTGGCTTGGATCAGAAATGGTGTGACCAGCAGGGTCAGGGAGGTGATTCTCCCTCTGGACTCAGCTCTGCTGAGGCTGCTCCTTGAATCCTGTGTCCAGTTGTGGGCCCCTCAGCACAAGAAGGATGTTGAGGCTCTGGAGCGAGTCCAGAGAAGAGCAACGAGGCTGGTGAAGGGGCTGGAGAACAGGCTCTATGAGGAGCGGCTGAGAGAACTGGGGGTGTTTAGCCTAGAGAAGAGGAGGCTGAGAGGAGACTTCATTACTCTCTACAACTACCTGAAAGGAGGTTGTGGAGAGGAGGGAGCTGGGCTCTTCTCCCAAGGGACAGGGGACAGGACAAGAGGGAATGGCCTCAAGCTCCGCCAGGGTAGGTTTAGGCTGGAGATTAGGAGGAGGTTTTTCACGCAGAGGGTCATTGGGCATTGGAATAGGCTGCCCAGGGAGGTGGTTGAGTCACCTTCCCTGGAGTTGTTTAAGGGATGGGTGAATGAGGTCTTGAGGGACTTGGTTTAGTGTTAGATAGGAATGGTTGGACTAGATGATCCGATGGGTCTCTTCCAACCTGGTTGTTATATGATTCTATGAAACAAGTTCTTTCCTCGGTTGTTGAGGCTGAGACTGTATCTGTGGCAAATCTGACCTAAGAGGCTCCATTTGCTGGGAGAAAATGTGAGGAAAACTCACTTTTCATCTTCTTATTTCAGTTCCTGAGGACCAGGACACAAAAATGTGGGTCTGTATCACTGAGTCACATCAAGCAGGGGAATTGGGAAGAAGAAATAGCTGTGGATGAAAGCTTTTAAGTTGGACCTGCTAATGAAGCAATGATTTATAACTTCTATGATAAACACGGGGAAAAGAATCAGTGAGCAGGGTGGAATTTAGCCAGGTCAAACGTATCCCGGGCTGCATCCAAAGCTGTGGGACCAGAAGGGTGAGGGAGGGATTCTGCCTCTCTGCTCTGCTCTCAGGAGATCAAACCTAGAGCCCTGTGTTCAGATCTGGAGCCCTCAGCAGAGGAAGGTCTGCTGGAGAGAGGCCAGAGGAGAGCAGGGAGATGATCTAAGTGCTGGAGCACCTCCCGTACCAGGACAGGTTGGGAGAGATGGGGTTGTTCAACCTGGAGAAGAGAAGGCTGCAGGGAGACCTTAGAGCCCCTTCCAGTACCTGAAGGTGCTGCAGGAAAGCTGGGGAGGGACTCCTGATCAGAGGGTGCAGGGACAGGATGAGGAGCAACAGTTTTAAACCGGAAGGGGGAAGAGTCAGATTAGACGGAAGGAAGAAATGTTTTCCTGTGAGGGTGACGAGAGGCCCTGGCACAGGTTCCTTAGAGAAGACCCTGGAAGTGTTTGTAGACAGTAACTGAACATGAGCCAGAAGTGGCCCAGGTGGCCAAGAAGGCCAAGGGCATCTTGGCTTGGAGCAGACATGGCGTGGCCAGCAGGGCCAGGGAGGTTCTTCTCCCTCTGGACCCGGCCCTGGGGAGGCTGCTCCTGGAATCCTGGGGTCACTTGTGGGCCCCTAATCCCAAGAAGGATGTTGAGGCTGTGGAGTGAGTCCAGAGAAGAGCAAGGAAGCTGGGGAGGGGGCTGGAGAAGAAGGCTGAGGGCCCTGGGGGTGTTTAGCCTAGAGAGGAGGAGGCTGAGGGGAGACCTCACTGCTCTGTGCAAGTCCCTGAGAGGAGGCTGTGGAGAGGAGGGAGCTGGGCTCTTCTCCCAAGGGACAGGCTGAGAGGGAATGGCCTCAAGCTCCACCAGGGCAGGTTCAGGATGGACATCGGGAAGAAGTTCTTCATGGAAAGGGTGATTGGTCCCTGTTAGAGGCTGCCCAGGGAGGGGGTTGAGTCCCCTTCCCTGGAGGGGTTTAAGGATGGGTGGACAAGGTGCTGAGGGACATAGGTTAGTGTTTGATGGGAATGGTTGGACTCCATGATCTGGTGGGTCTCTTCCAACCTGGTGATTCTGATTCTAAGTCATGGATACACCATCACTGGAGGTGTTGAAGACCATGCTGGATGAGGCTTTAAGCAAGCTGATCCAGTGGGAGGTGTCACTACCCCATGGCAAGGGGGTTGGACTGGGGAGGGTTTAATAGTCCTTTCTTACCCATCCTGTGACTCTAAATCACAGCTCCTGCAATCACATTCCCACCTTCTGGATCCAAACCTCTCCTGGCTGTCACTCTGACCCACAGCAAGCAAGCCAGTGACCTACCAGTCTGCCTTCTTCAAGCAGTCCACGCTCGCACCTCTCTCCAGGAGGTAGGAGACACATTCCTCATGTCCCATGGAGGCTGCTTCATGGAGAGGCCTTTTGTAGTCGCTATTAAATGCCTCAAAGTCCATCCCCAACTCCTCCACCAGGTAGGCGAGAACATCCCGGTGTCCGTAGCGGGCAGCGTGGTGCAGAAGCGTCTCCTCCAAGCGTCCATAGCGCTGGCTCCGCACCGATGGCCCCAGAATGTCATTCCGTTGCAGCTCATCCTGGAGTAGATCCAGCCGACCCTCCTGCACCAGCCGGAGGAGCAGCCAGGATTTCTCCCGCTCCACCATGGCTCCAGGGCTGCAAGGAAGAGGCAAAAATCATAGAATCACCAGGTTGGAAAAGACCCACCGGATCATCAAGTCCAACCATTCCCATCAATCACTAACCCATGTCCCTCAGCACCTCGGCCACACGGCCCTTAAACCCCTCCAAGGGAAGGGGACTCAACCACCTCCCTGGGCAGCCTCTGACAGGGACTAGTCACGCTTTCCGGGAAAATTTTTTTCCTAATGTCCAGCCTGAACATCCCCTGTGGAGCTTGAGGCCATTCCCTCTCGTCCTGTCCCCTGTCCCTTGGGAGAAGAGCCCAGCTCTCTCCTCTACACAACCTCCTCTCAGGGAGTTGCAGAGAGCAATGAGGTCTCCTCTCAGCCTCCTCTTCTCCAGGCTAAACACCCCCAGGGCCCTCAGGCTTCTTCTCCAGACCCTTCCCCACCTTCCTTGCTCTTCTCTGCACTCTCTCCACAGCCTCAACATCCTTCTTGTGGGGAGGGGCCCACAACTGAACACAGGATTCAAGGAGCGGCCTCCCTAGGGCCGAGTCCAGAGGGAGAAGAACCTCCCTGGCCCTGCTGGCCACACCGTGTCTGATCCAAGCCAGGATGCCCTTGGCCTTCTTGGCCACCTGGGCTCCTGCTGCCTCCTGTTCAACCACTGCCAACCAACACCCCCAGGACCTTTTCTGCTGAGCAGCTTTCTAGCTGCTCTTCCCCAAGCCTGGAACCCTTGCATGGGGTTGGTGTGACCGAAGTGCAGGACCCAGCACTGAGCCTGGTTGAACCCCATCCTCTTGGCCTTGGCCCATAGATCCAGCCTGTCCTGATCCCTCTGCTGAGCAGACAATTCCTTTTCTATCAGGAAAGAAGGCGCATGACTCTTCCTCCAGAAAACTAGCAATTCCCTTTTCCCCTTGGAACTGTCAGAATCTGGCTCCTCCTTCAGGAAAAGCAGAAATTTCCTTTCCCTTTAGAAAAACCAGAAGCTGCCGTTTCCCTTAGGAAAACCTGGAATTAGTTCGTCCCTCAGGAAAAACAGAATTTTCCTTTTGCTGTCTAGAAAACCAGGAACTGATCTCTCCCAAGAGTAAACCAGAAATTTCCTTTCCTCTTAGGAAAACCAGCAATTTCCCCTTCCTCCAGGAACCCCTCCAGTGATTTTCCTTTTTCTCCGGAAACGCCAGCAATTCTCCTTTTCCTTCAGGAAACCAAGCAAACTCCTGTTTCCACGGGAAGTTCAGCAATTCCCTGGTCCCTCAAGAGGCCCAGGAATCCCAGCAAATCCCTGCTCTCTAGGGAAAGCAAATAATTCCCCACTGCTCTTTCAGGAACCTCAGCAATCCCCTTTCTCCCCCAGGAATCCCAGCAACTTTTTTTGCCTTTGGGAACCCCTACAACTCCCTTTTCCTACAGGATACTGAGCAATTCCCTTTTCCTACAGGATACTGAGCAATTCCCTTTTCCTACAGGAAATCGAACAATTCCCTTTCCCTACAGGAAGACCAGTAATTCACTGTTCCTTAAAGAAAACCCCTCAACTTCCCATTCCTTTGGGAACCCCCCAGCAATTCCTTTGCCCCTCAGGAGCTCCAGTAATTCCCTGTTCCTTTAGGAGAACCAGCCACTCCTTTTCCTCTTAGGAACCTCAGGAATTCCCTTTTCCTTCAGCAACCCCAGCAATGCCCTGTTCCTTTGGAAACCGAACAATTCCCCTTTTCCTTTGGGAACCTCAGCAACTCCCTTCTCCTTTGGGAACCTCAGCAACTCCCTTTTCCTTCGGGAACCCCAACTCCTTTTTCCCTCTGGAAGCCCTTGGGGTTCCCTCTTCCCTCTGGAACCCCAAGGCTCCCCCTTAGACCCAGCCTTGTCCCCTCCTCCCCTCACGTCGCCTCCAAACCCACCCGCGCTTTGCTTGGGGCCGCGCGACGTCACGGGCGGCGCCGCGGAGGTGACGTCACGGCGCGACGGTAAACAAACGCCACAGCGGGGAGCGCGCGGCCCCCGCTAATCCCCGCCCAGTCGAACCCCGGAAGCGCCTCGCCATTGGGTAGTGCTCCCGCTAGGCCGCGCCCACCAAACACAGGAAGCTCCTCCTCATTGGGTAGCTCAGTGGCTCCTCCCCGCTCTGCGTGTTGTGATTGGTCGATGTGGCGGGAGGGGGCGTGGCCAGGAAGAAGCGCGGGGAGAGGGGTGAGCACATTGCGGGCGCTTAGGGTAGAGAAGGGACCCCCCAACCCAGTGCAAAGGGAGGGGCTGGGAATGGAGGAGGGAGAGGCAATGGGATGATGGGGGCTTTAGGGTAAAGAAGGGACCCCCCAGTGCAAGAGAAGAGGGTTGAGAAGTGGGAGGAGCCTTTGGAATGAGGGGGGGGAATTGGTAATGGAGGGAGAGCCTTGGGAATGGGGGGAGAGCTTGATAACGGAGGAGGGTCTTTGATAATGGGAGGGGGGAGGAAAGAAGGGAGGAGCTTGGGGTGGAGAAGGGACCTCCCCCCCCAATGCAAAGAGAAGGGAGTTGGGATGAGGAGGGAGTCTTGGGAATGGGAGGGGTCTTCATAATGGAAGGGGAGCCTTGGGAATGGGGTGGGTTGAGGTAGAGAAGGACCCCCCCCAATGCAAAGAGAAGGGGTTTGGGAATCGGGGGGGAGACTGGAGTGGGGAGAGGGCCTAATAACGGAGGGGGGGGCTTGATAGTGGGAGAGGTTTGATAGTGGAGGGGGAGGGGAAACAAGAGGGGGCTTGGAGCAGAGAAGGGACCCCCCCAGTGCAAAGGGAGGGGCTGGGAGTGGAGGAGAGGAAGGCTTGGGATGATGGAGGCTTTAGGGTAAAGGAAGGACCCTCCCAGTGCGAAGAGAAGGGGGTTGGGAAGGGGAGGGAGCTTTAGGAATGGGAGGAGGGTTTGGTAACGGAGGGGGGGCTTCGATAGGGGGGGCAAAACAAGGGGGGCTTGGAGTAGAGAAGGTACCCCCCCCCTCCCAGTGCAAAGCTGGGGGTTGAGAATGGAGCTCCAAACTTCTTCCAAAAAAACATCTCATCCCCACAGAGCTTCCCTCATCCTGCTCGTGGCCTCTACTTCATAGCTGGAGTGTCTCCTTGTGGGCCGAGCTCTGTTCCCCATCGCGTTCCCGCAGTGATTGAAGCTGTCAACAAGATGGATGCCACGGCCTTTGCTCATGGAAAACCTTGAGAAATGGGAGAAAAGATGAATGCAGGTGAGGTCTGAGCAGCTCATCTCCTCACAGTGGGTTCGCTGGAGTTGAACCCTCTGCCACTGTCCTGGCACGAGGGGGTTTTCCTGCCCTGGGATGGAGCAGCAGAGCTTTTGCTCCCGATCCTCCATCCGTACTTGTGTGAGACCGTTCTCTGTCCAGGAACCATGGAATCATTAATGGTTTGGGTTTGAAAGGACCTTAAAACTCATCCAGTCCCCTGTCCCTCTCAGGAGCCGACACATCCCACCAGATCAGGCTGCTCCAAGCCCCATCCAGCCTGGCCTTGAACACCTCCAGGGATGGGGCAGCTACGACTTCTCTGGGCAACCTGGGCCAGGGCCTCCAAACCCTGTGAGGAGATACTGTGTGCAGTTCTGGGCCCCTCAGCACAAGAAGGATGTTGAGGCTCTGGAGCGAGTCCAGAGAAGAGCAACGAGGCTGGTGAAGGGGCTGGAGAACAGACCTTATGAGGAACAGCTGAGAGAGCTGGGAGTGTTTATTCTGGAGAAGAGGAGGCTGAGAGGAGACCTCATTGCTCTCTACAACTACCTGAAAGGAGACTATTGAGAGGAGGGAGCTGGGCTCTTCTCCCAAGTGAAAAGGGACAGGACAAGAGGGAATGGCCTCAAGCTCCACC
>JAUMJK010001800.1:0-30794 GCA_033558105.1 Coccyzus lansbergi
GGTGGCCGCTCCCCCCCCGCGGCTCAACCCTTGGGGTTCGATGGGGCCGTAGAAGCGGTGGAAGGGGTGGGGGGGGGGCGGGGGGGGCGAGGGGGGCGACGGGGGAGGGGTGGGGTGGGGGGTGGCGGGGAGGGGAGCCGAGGAGGAGGGGGGCGTTGGAAGAGGTGTCCTCGGCGCTGCAGCAGCGATAGATGCCCTGGTTTGAGGGGGGGTGGGGGGGGTGTAAGACATGACGACATCTGTCCGTCTGTCCCAGTGTCCCTATGTCTGTCCCAGTGTCCCTATGTCTCTCCCACCCGCCTCGTCCTCACCTGCCCCCATCCCCATGTCCCCGCCACGACTCCAAGTCCCTCCAACCCTATGTCCCCCCCATGTCCCAAGTCCCCCCATCCTCATGTCCCCGCCCCATGTCCCCAAGTCCCCCCATCCCCATGTCCCCACCATTTCCCCCCATCCCTTTGTCCCCCCCACGTTTCCTCATCCCTATCTCCCTCCCAATCCCACCATGTCCCTATGATGACCCCATCTCCCCACCCATCCCCTTGTCCCCCCCTATCTCCTCACCCCTATCTCCCTCCAGGTTCCCAGGATGCCCCCATCTCCCCTCGCGTCCCCCTGTACCCTTACCCTGCTGAAGGCCAGGAGGCAACGGAGCTGCCCGGGTGCCCCGAGACGTCGCCGTCGCAGCCTCCAGTGCAGGAGGTGCTCCCAAGCGAAGACCAGGAGGCTGAGGCCCATGGCCACCAGCAGCATGTAGAAGACACCTGCCATGTTCTCGATGTCCAGCTTGGAGCTCATCACCTCCAGCTTCTCCTGGTGGCAGATCCCTGACAGCCACAGACGTTCCAGCATCTCGATCTCATCTGGGGAGAGGGATGGGGGGGGGGGGGGGTGGATCATCTGAGGGCGTCGAGCGTCATCTCAGGGGGGTTAGGGGTCATCTCAGGGCATTGGAGGTCATCTCAGGGCATTTAGGGTCATCTCAGATCAGTTAGGGGTCAGCTCAGATGGGTTGTGGTCATCTCAGGGGGTTTATGGGCTCATCTCAGGGCATCGTGGGTCATCTGAGGGGGTTGTAGGGTCATCTCAAATGGATGAGGGGTCATCTCGGATGGGTTGGGGGTCATTTCAGATAAGTTTGGGTGATTTCAGGGGTTCGGGGTCATCTCAGATGGATTGGGGTCATCTCAGAAGGTTTAGGGGTCATCTTGGGGTGTCGGGGAGGCATTAGGGGGTCTTCTCAAATGGGTTGGGGGTTATCTCAGATGGGTTAAGGGTCACCTCAGACACATTGGGGTCATCTCAGGGGGTTTTAGGTCACCTGAGGTGGTTTTGGGGTCATCTGAAATGGGTTGGGGTCATCTCAGATGGTTTGGAGGTCATCTCAGGAGGTTTAGGGGTCATCTTAGGGCATTTGGGATCATCTCATCTGAGCTGGGGGTCATCTCAAGGTGTTGAAGGTCATCTTAGGGGGCTTAGGGGTCATCTCAGGGCATCGGGGGTCATCTCAGATGGGTTGGGCTCATTTCAGGGCTTTGGGGACCATCTTAGAAGGGTTCGGAGTCATCTGAGGGCACCGGAGGTCATCTCAGAGAGTTTGGGGGTCACCTCAGGGGATTTAGAGGTCACCTCAGATGATTGCTGGGTCATTCCATGAGGTTGTAGGCTCATCTCACAGGGTTGGGGGGGGGGGGGGGGGGGTCACCTCAGGGCATTGTCACACCTCCTGACCCCCAGTCCTCTCCATCGAGACCGTCCCGCCTCCCCCCCCAGTTCCTCCCAGTCCCTGCCAGTCCCTGCCAGTGCCCACCATCACCCAGGAGCTGGAGCAGGGCAAGGTCCACTGGGCGCTTCCAGCGGGAGCCGCGCTGGAGGGCGATGCCGTAGCCCGTGGAGGCAAAGACCTTGCCGGAGCCGATGGTGACCAGCTTGCAGCCCTCCTCCTTGCGTGCCATGTAGTTGAGCACCGCCGCGTCGTAGATGAAGGCATCCAGCTTCCTGCGGCCACCACGATGTTGGCCACCAGCCCACCAAACCTCTCCCGTGGCCACTAGAAGTAACTTCTGGCCGCCAAAACCTTCCTGTGGCCACCGCAAGCCATCCACAGCCAACAGGAACCACCCATTCATGGCCACCAAGCCCACTCATGGCCACCAAACCACTTCCACGGACACCAAAAGCCCCCCGTGGCCACCAGGACCCTCCCACCCATGGCCATCAGGACATATCCATGGCCACCAGGCCCCTTCCGTGGCCACCAGGCCCCTTCCATGGCCACCACGTCCCACATACCCGGTCTTGAGGTGGTGCAGAGCATCCTCCACGCCGCGCTGGTTGTACCTGACCATGTAGCTGTGCATGTCAGGATAGTTGCTGCGGATGTTCTTCTCGGTGCTGCCATTGGGCACCGTCCCAAACTTGAGCGGCGGGTACTGCTCCTGCGGGCGCTGGAACTGTCCCCGGTCGTCAGCTACCACCCGCCCCGCGGGACCTCCAGGGACCACCCACCAGCACCCATGGGTCTCCATGGGCATTCACAACTAGTCACAGACACCCGTGGACATCCACCAGCATCCATGGATGCCCATGGACCTCCACAGATACCCACAACCAACCATGGACACCCCATACCCTCATGACTCCCCCATCTCCCCGTATGTCCCCTCATATCCTCCATAGCCTCCATATCCCCACATGACACTATGTCTCCCCACATCCTCCGTGTCCCCCATGTCCTCCATGTCCCCCGTGTCCCTCATGTCCCCACGTCCTTCCTATCTCCATGTCGCCTTGTGTCCCCTCCATGTCCTCCACATGCCCCACATATCTCCGTGTCCCTGTGTTCCTCCCCATGTCCCCATGGAGGTACCTTGCGGTCACTCAGCCCTGAGACGGTGTCCACGTACTCCTCCTGGATCATGAAGGCGGCCAGGTTGGCCGTGTAGCTGGCGAGGAAGATGACGGCAAAGAAGGCCCAGACCAGCACCATGATCTTGCTGGTGGTGCCCTTGGGGTTCTCCACCGGCACCGAGTTGTTGAACACCAGAGCCCACAGCAACCAGATGGACTTGCCGATGGTGAAGGTGGAGCCTCCAGCGCCTGCAGACATGGATGAGGACACCAAGGGATCAGGACCACGGAGGGACACAAGCTGGGGTCACCATTGGATGGGGTCACCAAGGGATGAAGGGATAGGGTTGGGGTCACCAAGGGTTGGGGACCATGGAGGGACATGGAATGGGGCCACCAAGAGATGGGACCACCAAGGGTTGGGGACCATGGAGGCGACAAGGATGGGATCACCAAGGGATGGAGACCATGGAGGGACATGAGATGGGGTCTCCAAGGGTTGGGGACCATGGAGGGACCCTCCTGGTGCCACTCACGCTGTCCGCTGGCCAAGCTGCGATTGTAGCCCCCAGGGCTGAAGTACTCGAAGATGAAGACAGTGACGGCCACCACCGTGAGGCACATGACAAACATCATCACCCACACGGCTGGGCTGTAGGGCTCTGGAGACAACAGGACATCACCATCGGGGGGGGCGGGGGCTACCATGGCGGGTCCCCAGGGCCACCCTCTCATCATGGGGACATCCCCAGAGCTGCCGTTGAGCCCACAAAGCTCTCATCGTGGAGACATCTCCATGGCCAACACCCAGGCCTCAATGTCCCCATGGGCTCATATGACCCGTCCCACCATGTCCCATCATGTCCCCATCTCCCCCCATGTCCCCATCTCCCACTATGTCCCCCCATGTCCCCGTACCCAGGAAGGCTGAGGGGGACACGGTGCCATTGCTCCTGGACACCATGACACTGATCCCAGTCTCCACGAAGGGGACAGAGAAGTCAATGATCTCAGAACGTTCCTCGTTAATTGTTAACGAGCCAATGGCCATGTCCGCGCGACGATAGAACACCTGGAAGGGGGTGGACAGGAGCTTGGAGGGGGGGGTCTCCATGAACCCCAAAACTACAAGGGGTCTCCTTGGACCCCTAGATCCCCCATAGATCATGGTGGTGGCTGTGATGGCTTCTCCCCAACTCTTGGTCCCATCACTTTTTGGACCTCCCTCCTTGCACCCTTGGTTCCCCCCAACTTTGAGGGCTCCCCTTGAATCCCTGGTTCTCCCTACATTTGGAGCGAGGGGTCTACATGAACCCCTCAAACTGGGGGGGATGTCTCTCCCTGAATCCCCGGATCTTCCATGGATGGTGGTGGTGATGATGATGTCTTTTCCCCAACCCTTGGTCCCACCAAGTTCTGGAGATCCCTCCATACACCCTTGGTTCCTTCCAAGTTAGGGGTCCCTTCCAGCCCCCCAGGTGGTTTTTGGGTGCCCCCACCGTGTTACCCCCACCTCTCCGACCATGCCGTTCCAGACACCATCGATCTTCTTCCCGTGTTTGCCATTGGTGACCAGGTAGAGGTCATAGGTGAAGCCCACGCTCCGTGCCAACCGCTTGAGGATGTCGATGCAGAAGCCCTTGCAGCACTTCTTCTCCAGGAGGGGCACCTCGGCTGGGGTGCTGGGGGACCCCCCAACATCAGTGGGGCACCCCCAAAGCAGTGGGGACAACCCAAAGTCTTGGGGACACTGCCCCCCCTGCCCCATCACCTCTAGGATGGTGAGTATGCCCCAAGGTCAATGGGGCATCTTCAACGTGGTGAGAACACCCCAGGGTGCTGGGCCCCCACCAAAAAACATTGGGAAGATCCTCAAGGTGGTGGAGACAGCCCAGGGTGGCAGTGGGGACACTCCAAGTTCCAGGGAACACCACCAGGGTCTTGGGGAAACCTCCAGGTGGTGGGTACACATCAGCACAATGGGGACACCCCAGGGTAGTGGGGACACCTCCAGGTGATGGAGGGGGACACCTCAAAGTGGTGAGGACACCTCAATGTGGTGGGGACACCCCTATGGTGGCAGTGGGAGTGAGACAGGAGCCCAAATCCCTCCCAGTTCCCTTCCAGTTCCCTCCCAGTCCTTACACTGCCCATGGTGCCCCCATTCCCTCCCTGTCACTCCCAATCCCTTCCAGTTCCCTCTCAGTACTCCCAGTAACTGCCCAGTACCTCCCAGTAATGTACCAGTCCCTCCTAGTTACCTCCCAGTGCTTCCAATGCACATGGTACCCCCAGTTCCCTCTAGTCTCCTCCCAGTGCCCCATAACACCCTCCCAGCCTCTCCCAGTTCCCTCCCAGTGCCCCCACCCCCGAAGTGGGGTGGTGGAAGTTGGGAAATTGAGGGCCTCCAGGTGGCTCTGGAGGTGGTTGGGTTGGGTTGGAGACAGTTGGTGACTGTGGAGGTGGTTGGGTTGGGTTGGGTTGAGGTGGGGACAGTTGGTGGCTCTGGAGGTGGTTGGGCTGGGTTGGAGGCAGTTGGGGACAGCTGGTGACTGTGGAGGTGGTCGGGTTGAGTTGGATTGGGTTGGGGACACGTGGGAGACCACTGGGCGTCTCCAGAGCTGCTTGGGCCACCTCCCAGGTCCCCACCTGTCGGTGCGGTTGAGCTGGCGGCGGCAGGGGACGGAGTCACGGATGCAGGTGCCGGTGGTGGGGTCGATGTTCTCCACGATGACGAAGGGTCGTTCCTCCAGCGTGGCCACCCGCAGGTGCTGCCCGTCCGGCACCGGCTGCAGGAACCGCCCATAGCGCGACCACGCCGGGTACTTGAGACGCAGGCGCCGCTGCTCCCAGCTGCCCACCTAGGGGGTTGAGGGAGGTGGTGGCATCCATAGGGACAACCCAAAGGCACCATGGGAATGGGTGGAAGCCATGGGGAGAAACCGACAGCATCATGGAGACTAAGGGAATGGGGGGCACCGTGAGGACAAAAGCCACGGAGACAACCCAATGGTACCATGGGGACCACGGGAATGGGTGGATCCATGGGGACGACAGGAAGATCTGGATCCACAGCCTGATGGGGCTGGAGGAGCTCCAGAGGGCCCTTCCCACCCACGGAGGACAGGAGAACCATTTGGGACACCGCGTGGCCAGGAAGAGACAGATGCCATCAGGAGCAGAGGAGGGAACAGAGCCACCACGGGCGTTTGGGACCCTCACCACCTCCCAGTTGCGCTCCTTGTTGAGGGATATAACAACCAGCGAGGGGTTGACGAGGTAGCCGTCTTCATTAAAGGAGAAGTCCTTCTGCCCCCAGGTAATGTTCATGAAGTACCTGGGGAGGTGGCACCATTACAGATTGCATTGGGGACAATTGGGGTGGGGACAAAACAGAGGTTCTGGAGATCATTTGAGTTGGGTTGGGGACAGTCAGGAGGTTCTGGAGGTCATTGGGATTGGATTGGTGATGGTTGGGGTTGGACAGGGGACAGTTGAGTTGGGGGTGGTTGGGAGGTTCTGGAGATCCTTGGGATTGGACTGGGGATGGTTGGAAGGTCATTGGGGTTGGGGATGGTTGGGAGGTTCTGGAGGTCCTTGGGGTTGAGTTGGGGATGATTGGGAGGCCCTGGGGACCATTGGGTTGGGGGTAGCCAGGTGGCTCCGGCGTTTACCGGTGGAGGTTGTCATTGATCTGGGTGACGTTGGGCGCCCGGCAGTCGTTGTTGAACTCAGGGATGAAGCCGTAGTCACGCAGCAGAGCCTCAGCCCCCTTGGCCACGATGGCCACACCATTGTGGACTCGATGCTGGAGATCATCCCTCCAACCGGCTGACAGCACCGCAAACAACCCGGCGGGGAGATGCTCCGGCAGCTGCTCGCTTCCTCCAAGGTTGGTGCCCACCACAAACCAGATGTAACCGGGCCCAGCCAAACCGGCGTCACGTGCCGCCCGGAAGATGGCCTCGGCTTCTTCTCGTGAGCAGTAGAGGAGACGGATCTGGGCACTGACCTCCCGCAGCTGCCGGCGCAGTCGCATCCCGTCCGGGTCATCAGTCAAGTTGAGGGTGAGGACGCCTCGGTGCTCCCAACCGATGAAGCTGCTGTCAGTCAAGATCTCCACGTAGTCCACGAAGTCTTCATAGCCGGGGAAAAGGGTGGTGACCACAGCGAAGGTTGTCCAGTCATATTCCTCCAGCACCTCAAAGATCACCTGGAGCTGCTGCTCCGTGGAGGAGCCGAGCTGGAGGAAGGTGGAGCCTTTCTCCTGCAGTGGGAAGATGTGGACAATGGGGTGGGGGTGGGGTGGGGACAGCTGGGGGGCCTTGGGACACGGTGGGGATTGGGGACGGTTGTGTTGGGACCAACTGTTGTCTGCGGAGGTAGTTGGGTTTGGACGGTTGAGTTGAGTTGGTGGCTCTGGAGGTGGTTGGGTTGGCTTGAGCAGGGTTGAGTTGGGGACAGTTGGCTCTGGAGGTGATTGGATTGGGTTGGGGACAATTTGTGACTCCGGAGGTGGTTGAGTTGAGTTGAGTTGAGTTGGTGGCTCTGGAGGTGGTTGGGTTGGCTTGAGTGGGGTTGAGTTGGGGACAGTTGGCTCTGGAGGTGATTGGATTGGGTTGGGGACAACTTGTGACTCTGGAGGTGGTTGAGTTGGGTTGAGTTGGTGGCTCTGGAGGTGGTTGGGTTGGGTCGTGTTGGGGAGGGAGGTTCTGGAGATTCTCGGGGTTGAGTCAGGGATGGTGGGGAGGTTCTGGAGATCCTTGCGGTGGCCCCTGCTCCTCACCTTGGGTGTGAGGACGATGGCGGCGCCGCCATTGATGCCGATGATGGGCACGGAGGTCTGCGCCGAGATGAAGTCGAGGATCTGGGCCACGGCCTCAGAGCGGGTGTCGTCCTCGAAGACGACGCCGTGGATGCGCAGCGAGGAGAGGACGTCGCAGAGCCGCACGATCAGGCTCCGGGGGTTGGTGTCATTGAGGAGAACGCCCACTGGGTTGACCTCCAAGGAGAAGTTCCGGAAGGCGGCCGGGGGCAGGCGGGGGCCGGTGGGGCCGTAGGAGGCGCCGCTCAAGATGACAGCGACGTTGAGCGAGCGCCGAGGCCCCTCGGGCAGCGGCTGCAGGAAGGGGCTGGCACAGGCCAGGGCCAGCGCGAAGAGCATCCTGCTGGAGGCCACCAAGCCCACCGGGGTCATGGCGCCGTGCCCTGAGGGGACCGGGGGCACCGTGGGACCAGGAGAAGGGGTGGGACAACCCAAGGGCATCACCGAACCATGAGAATGGAGTCCCCCCCGCCGTGGGATCACAGGGGACGGGAGGTGGTGGGAGGTGCTAGGGAGGCTCCAGTATCGACCAGAACCTTCCAGTATCACAAAGATGGGAGGCATTGTCCCAACCCCGCTATGTCCCCATGTCCCCATCTCCCTTCAGGACTCCAACTCCCCCCAACCATGTCCCCTATCTCCCTTCAAGCCCCCCCCACCGCCATGGCCCTCATGTCCATATGTGCCCCCCCCCCCCCAATGTCCCCATCTCCCCCCAGGTCCCCCAACTCCCTCCCCACCATGGCTCTTCATGTCCCCAAGCCCCCCCATGGCCCTTTGTCCCCCATCTCCCCCCCTCATGGCCCCATCTACCCCCAGGGCCCCACATCCCCACCCATCTCCTCCATGGTCCCATGCCCCCCCCCCCATGTCCCTCATGTCCACACATCCCCCCTCCATGTCCTACTGTCCCCCATGTCCCCCCATGTCCCCCCCATGTCCCCCTGCCCTGTCACCATGTCCCTCCCCAGGTCCTACCTGGCCCGTGCTCGGTCCTGGGGGGCTCGGCCTCATCTCAGTCACCGTGGAGGGGAAGGTGGAATTTGGGGACACAGGGGGGACCTGGGGAAGGGACACAAAGGGGGTTTGGGGACACAAAGAGGGGGCTGGGGAGGGGTACACAAGGGTTCGGGGGACATGGGGACAGTGGAGGGGGGGACAGAGCAGGGAAGGGGACACTGGGGGAGCCAAGGTGGCACCTGCAGGGGATGAGGGGGCAGCACAAATGGGAGTCCCCAGTTCCCCCACCCAGTTCCCTCCCAGCACCTCCCAGTTCACCCAGCCCCGTAGTTTTTTTCCCAGTTTCTTCCCAGTAAGCTCCCAGTTCTCCCATCACCCCCAGTCCACGCCCATCACCCCCAGCTGCCTCCCAGCCAGACCCCCAATCATCTCCTAGTCCCTCCAGTTGTTCCTAATTATCCCTTCCAGTTCCTCCCAGTGCCTCCCAGTGCCTCCCAGTCAGGTGCCACCCCCTCCCAGTCCCCTTCAGCTCCCTCCCCAGTCCCTCCCAGTCCCTCCCTGTCCCTCCCAGTCCCCCCCAGTCCGGTCCCCACCGCCCCCCCCCCTCCCTGCAGCACCCGCTGGCGCTTGCAGAATGCTAATGGGGCTGCGGTTGCTGCTGCGCCGGCTCTGTCCGTCTGTCCGTCCATCCATCCTGGCCGTGTGTCCTGGCTCTTCTTCTGTCCTTCTGTCTCTTCCCTCGTCTGTCCTCCTGTTCCTCTGCCTGTCTGTCTGTCTGTCCTGTCTGCCTACCCCCCCACCCCCTTCCCACAACCGCTCCTCCTGTCTGTCTCTCTCTGCCCCTGTCTGTCTGTCCTCCTGTCTCCCTTGTCTGTCTGTCCCCCTCTTTGTCCTGTCCATCTGTCCGTGGCCCTGTCCATCCCCTCTGTCCCTCTGTCCTGTCCCCAGTCTGTCCCTCTGTCTGTGTCTCCCTGTCTGTCTCTCTTTCTGTCTGTCGCCCTTGTCCCCTTGTCTGAGTCCGCCCAGGTCTGTCTGTCTGTCTGTCCTGTCTGTCCCCTTTTTTGTCTGTTTGTCACTCCGTCTGTCCCTTTGTCTGTGTCCACCCAGGTCTGTCTGTCCCCCTTGTCTGTCTGCCTCCCTGTCCGTCTGTCTGTCCCCTCATCCGTCTGTCCCCCCTGCCCCTCTGTCCACATGTCCCCCCTGTCCCCTTGTCTGTCTGTCCTGCCTGTCTGCCCCCGACCCCTCTGTCTGTCTGTCCCCCTGTCCATCCATCACCTTGTCTGTGTCCACCCAGGGCAGTCTGTCTATGCCCCCCCCTGTTTCCCCCACCCCTCTGTCTGCCTGTCTGTCCCTCCCATCCACCTGTCTGTCCCCACCTTGTCTGTCTATCCTCCTGTCCCATCTGTCTGTCCTGTCTGTCTCCTTGTCTGTCCTTTTCTCTGTGTTCCCCTGCCCCCCCCCACACCTGTCCCCCCCATCCGTCCGTCCCCCTCTTTGTCCCTCTGTCTGTCCCCCGTCCCCCCCCATCTGTCCCTTTGTCCATGTCCACCCAGGTCTGTCTGTCTGTCCCCTCTCTCTGCACGCTCCCCCCTTGTCTGTCCGTCCCCCACCCCCTCAGGGCTCCTGTGACCCCCCCTTAGAGGCTGGGGTGGGGGAGGGTGGTCTTAGGGCTCTGGGGGGGGATCTGCGGGGGTCTGGGGTGGTTCGGGGGGGGTCTCAGGGTGAACAAGTTGGGGGGCTCTGGGGGCTCGGGGGGGGGGGTCGGGGGGGGTTGGGAGGGCTCGGGGTGGGTCTGGGGGCTCGGGAGGGGGGGTCTGGGGGCTCTGAGGGGTCGGGGTCGGGGGTCCCGGGGTGGGGGGGGGGGATGTGGAGGGTCCTGCTCACCTCATGCTCCCGATAGCATCGAGACGAGTCTGTGTTGACCACGCCCCCTCCCCAAACCACGCCCCCTCCTCAGGCCACGCCCCAGAGCCCCCCTAGACCCCCCTAGACACCCTGAGTTCCCCAAGCCCACCCTCCAAGAGCCCCCCCAGAGCCCCCAGACCCCTCTGAGCCCCCAAAAGCACCCCCTGAGCCCCCAAAAGCACCCCTCCCCTGAGCCCCTGGACACCTCCCAGAGCCCCTGAACCCCCAAACCGACGTGGGCAGAGGGGAGGGAGGGGGTCAACGTGGAGAGGGGGCGTGGCCAGAGCAAAAAGGGGGCGTGGCCAACATGGATAGGGCGTGGTCAGTATAGAGGGGGCGTGGTTAGCATTTGAGGGGGTGTGGTCAGCCTGGAGGAGGCTGGATCAAGGCGGAGGGGGCGTGGCCAGGGCCGAGGGGGCGTGGCCAGGGCGGCGCAGACGCGCGGTCAAGGTCAGGGGCTGCCGGGGAACCCCCTTACACCCCCTAATCCCCAAACCCTGTCCCCTTCAAACCCTGCCCCCAACCCCCCCGCACCCCCATATCCCCTCCTGTCCCACCCCGAGCCCTACACCCCAAGCCCTTGCCCTCCCAAGCCTCCCCCTGCACCCCCACACCTCCCTCTGCACCCCCAAAGCCTTCACCCCAACCCTCTGCACCCCAAAACCTCCCCTTGCACCCTCAAAATCCCCCCCTGCGCCCCAAACCTCCCCCTGCACCCCCAAAGCCTTCACCCCAACCCTCTGCACCCCAAAACCTCCCCTTGCACCCTCAAAATCCCCCCCCGAGCCCCAAACCTCCCCACACCCCAACCCCTTCCACCCCCAAACCCACCCTGCACTCCCAAACCCCACCTACACCCCCACAATTCCCCCTGAGCCCCCAAAATCCTCCCCCAAACCACAACCACACCTGCACCCCCAGACCTCCCCCTGCATCCAGCGCTCTGCACCCCAAAACATCCTCCTGCTACCCTTAAAATCCTCCCCCTGCACCCCCCAAACCACAACATCCTCTGCACCCCCCACCCCTGGCACCCCCACAAATCCCCCCTTGCACCCCCAACCCTCCCCTGCACCCCCAAATCCCTGCCCTTGCTGCCCCCCCCCAGTGCCCACCGACATGTCCCCTAGGATGCTGCGAGCAACAAGGGCCCTGCCGGGAGGGCCCCCCCGGGCCACCCCCCTCACCTGGACCTCAGCCGGGACCCCACAGGTGATGAACCCCCCCATCTTGACCTCAACCTTGACCCCAACCCTGACCTCAGTGTTGACCCTAATGGGCCGTGACCTCAGCCTTGACCCCCACCCAGGACCCTGTTGGCCATCTCTTCAGCCTTGACCCCAACCTTGATCCCAACCTTTAGTCCAACCATAACCCCCATGGGCCTCAACCTTGAGTCCAACCATAACCCCCATGGGCCTCAACCTTGAGTCCAACCATAACCTCCATGGGCCTCAACCTTGACCTCAACTTTGACCCCAACCTTGATCCTAACCTTGAGTCCAACCATAACCCCCATGGGCCTCAACTTTGACCCCAACCTTGATCCCAACCCTGAGTCCAACCATAACCCCCATGGGCCTCAACTTTGACCCCAACCTTGATCCCAACCCTGAGTCCAACCATAACCCCCATGGGCCTCAACTTTGACCCCAACCTTGATCCCAACCCTGAGTCCAACCATAACCCCCATGGGCCTCAACCTTGAGTCCAACCATAACCCCCATGGGCCTCAACCCTGAGTCCAACCATAACCCCCATGGGCCTCAACCTTGACCCCAACCTTGACCCTGTGGATGATGAAGCTCAACCTTGACCACACAGGCCACAACCCTAACCTTGACCTCAACCTTGACCCCACGGGCCGCAAGCTCCACGTTTACCTCAACCTCGACCCCGACCTTGACTCCACCGACCACGACGTCGACCTCAGCCCCATCAGATCCCCCTCCATCCTCATCGGCGCCGCTGGCCAAGCTGACCGCCGCGGTGGCCCGGGCTCGGGCTCGGGCCAGGTCCAAGCGTGGCCCCATGTTGCCACCAGGGTGGGAGCTGGAGTTCCGTGACAGCTTCGTCCCTGTCAGCCGCGAGAGGCTGCAGGGGCTGCTGCTGAGGGTGGGGACAGGGGGACAAGGAGGACGTGGGGGGAGATGGGGACATGGAGACAGGGGGACAAGGAGGACGTGGAGAGGTGGGAACAAGGTAGACATGGGGGGAGATTGAGGGGAGAGGGGGACATGGCGACAAGGGTGGAGATGGGGACGTGGGGGGAGATGAGGGGACATGGGGACAGGGGTAAAAGGACAACATGGGGGGCCATGGGGGGACTTGGGGTGAGATACATAGGGACAAGGAAGACATGGGGAGAGATGGAGACGGGGACAAGGATGGAGATGGGGACTTGGGGTGAGATACATAGGGACAAGGAAGACATGGGGAGAGATGGGGACGGGGACAAGGATGGAGATGGGGACATGGGGGGAGATGAGGGGACAGGGGGACGAGGAGAACATGGGGGGACTTAGGGTGAGATGGGGACAGGGAGACAAGGAGGACATGGGGGGACTTGGGGTGAGATACATAGGGACAGGGGGACAAGGAAGACATGGGGAGAGATGGGGACAGGGGAACAAGGGGGACACAGGGGACATGGGGCCATAGGGGGCCAGGGGGAGTAGGGTCAAGAGGACATGGGGGGCACTTTTGGGCCATGGGGGGCACTTTTGGGCCATGGGGACCCCCTGCCTCCCAGGAGTTCCATCCCTCCGGTGCCGCTCGCACCTCCTTCCTGGACTTCGCCACCCGGCTGGACGCTGCGCTGAGCAAACGGTACCTGCGACTGCACCAGCACCTGCAGGTGGGGCGCTATGGGGCGGCTGTGGGGCACTATGGGGCGGCTGCGGGGCACTATGGGGCTGCTATGGGGCGCTATGGGGCTGCTATGGGGCACTATGGACTGCTCTGGGTCAGATTTGGAGCACTGTGGGGCACTATTTGCTGCTATGGGGTTCTATGGGGCTCTGTGGGCTCCCATGGGGCAGCTATGGGGCACTATAGGCAGCTATAGGTCAGCTGTGGGGCACTATGGGACAGCTATGGGTCAGCTATGGGGCGCTAGGTGCTGTTAGGTGGCTGTTATGGGTCACCCCCACAGCTCTCCCTCCCCAGGCTCTCTACTCTCCGCTGGACCTGGACTGGGAGGCCTTGCCGGGGGCTGCCCCACACTCGGGGGTCGCAGGGGGCTGGCCGGGGGCCGAGGCTCGCCGGGCTCGCCGCTTGGTGGCTGCGGTGGCCCCACTGCTGCACGAGGGCAACTTCCAGCGCTTGCCCGAAGCTGCCATCGCCTTCGCCCTCCTGGTGCAGCACCCAGAGGACGAGGCCCAGGTGTGGGGCGCTATGGGGCACTGTGGGGGGCTATGGGGCAATAGAGCTCTATGGGCTGCTTTGGGGGGCTATGGAAAGCTGTAAGGCTCTATGGGGCTCTGTGGGGTGCTATGGGGCAATAGAGCTCTATGGGTTGCTGGGCGGGGCTATGGAAAGCTGTAGGGCGCTATGGGGCACTGTGGGGGGCTATGGGGCAATAGAGCTCTGTGGGTTGCTTGGGGGGGGGGGCTGTGGAAAGCTGTAGGGTTATGGGGCTCTGTGGGTGGCTATGGGGCACTATGGGGGTCTATGGGGGGGCTATGGGGCAATATAGAGCTCTCTTGGGGGACTATGGAACACTAAGTGCTCTATGGAGGCTAAGGGGCTCTTTGGGGCACTATGGGGCACTATGATAGGCTATGGGGGGGGCCATGGGGCACTATGGGGCACTATGACAGGTTATGGGGCACTATGATGGGCTATGGAGCGCTATGGGGGTGCTACGGGTGTCTATTGGGCTCTGTGGGTGGGTATGGGGTGCTGTGGGGAGCTATGGGCACTATGGGGCTCTATGGGGGGCACTGTGGGATGCTATGGGGCTCTGCCCCCCAGGTCTCAGTCAAGCTGGAGGACTACGAGGAGCTGCAGTTCTGGGCACAGGGGCAGCGCCTCGGCCCCCTCCCCAGCGAGAGCGGCAGCCCACGGCGCTGGGCCCGCAGCAGCCCTGCCCCACAGAGGCCAGTGGGGGGCTGGGGAGGGGGGTCTCCAAGGGAGGGTTCGGAGGACTCCTGGTGGTGGTTTGGGTTCCAGGAGGTGTTTTGTGGGGTTCCCAGCGGTGGTTTGGGTTCCAGGTGGTGTTTGGGGCAGTTCCTGGTGGTGTTTTGGGTTCCAGGAGGTGTTTGGGGGGCTCCAGGTGGTGGTTTGGGGTTCCAGGAGGTGGTTTTGGGGGCTCCAGGTGTTTTTTGGGGGCTCCAGGTGGTGGTTGGGGCAGTTCCCGATCGTGTTTTGGCTTCCAGGAGGAGTTTGGGGTTCCAGGAGGTGGTTTTGGGGGGCTCCGTGTCGTGTTTTGGGTTGTTCCTGGTGGTGGTTTGGGTTCCAGGAGGTGTTCTTGGGCTCCACGATCACTTCTGAGGTCTCACCAGGCGGTTTCGGGCTCCTCCAGGCGTTACTTCAGCCGCGTGGTGGTGGTGGCTCGCCAGCGGGCCGGGACGCTGGAGCTGGCCGAGTTCCGGAAGGTTCCATTGGAGGCCCTGGAGCTGCTGCTGGAGAAGGGCCGTGTCCGGACCCCTGGCTTGACCCGCGCTCGGCTCCACCTGGGGCTGCTGGGCTGGGCTGCCCTCCTCTTCCTCAACCTGGGCCTGGGGCTCATGGCCGACCTCAAGGTGGGGGCTACCGCCCTGCTGCTTGGCCTCGGAGCTCTCGTCACCCTGCGGGGGACAAAGGTGGGGACGGAGGGACGGGGGAGAATGGCTGGGGAGGGGGTACCAGAGATTCCGGGGGCAGGGGGTGGCCTCTCATCTCCATGTCATCGCCATATATTCTCCACTCCATCTCCTCATGATCTCCACGTGTTCTCCACTCCATCTCCTCATGATCTCCACGGGTTCTCCATTCCATCTCCACATGATCTCCACATCTTCTCCACTCCATCTCCTCATGATCTCCACGGGTTCTCCATTCCATCTCCTCGTGATCTCCACCTGTTCTCCATTCCATCTCCTCATGATCTCCATGTCTTCTCCACACCATCTCCTCATGATCTCCACATGTTCTCCATTCCATTTCCTCATGATCTCCACATGTTCTCCACTCCATCTCCTGGTGATCTCCACGTCTTCTCCATTCCATCTCCTCATGATCTCCACATCTTCTCCACTCCGTCTCCTCATGATCTCCACGTCTTCTCCATTCCATCTCCACATGATCTCCACATCTTCTCCACTCCATCTCCTCATGATCTCCACGGGTTCTCCATTCCATCTCCTCGTGATCTCCACCTGTTCTCCATTCCATCTCCTCATGATCTCCACATGTTCTCCATTCCATTTCCTCATGATCTCCACATGTTCTCCATTCCATCTCCTCATGATCTCCACATCTTCTCCACTCCATCTCCTCATGATCTCCACGGGTTCTCCATTCCATCTCCTCATGATCTCCACGTCTTCTCCACACCATCTCCTCATGATCTCCACATGTTCTCCATTCGATTTCCTCATGATCTCCACATGTTCTCCATTCCATCTCCTCATGATCTCCACATGTTCTCCACTCCATCTCCTCGTGATCTCCACGTCTTCTCCATTCCATCTCCTCATGATCTCCACATCTTCTCCACTCCATCTCCTCATGATCTCCACGTGTTCTCCATTCCATTTCCTCGTGATCTCCACATGTTCTCCACTCCATCTCCACATGATCTCCACGTGTTCTCCACACCATCTCCTCGTGATCTCTACGTGTTCTCCATTCCATCTCCTCATGATCTCCACACCACCTCCTCATGTTCTCCGCGTGTTCTCCTCATGTTCTCCGCGTGTTCTCCTCCTGTTCTCCGCGTGTTCCGGCTGCCGTCGGCGTGCCAGGCCTTCGCTCGGCGTCGGGAGGCGGCGGCGCTGGACCTTGCTCGCAGCCGGTACCGTCGCAGCGCGGCTCAGCACGGGGACCTGCTGGCCGCCCTCACGCGCCGAGCCCAGGACGAGGCCACCAAGGAGCTGCTGCTGGCACACACCTTCCTGCCCCTCTGCGGGGGTGAGGAGGGGGGACAAGGGGACATGGGGATGTGGGGACATGGGGGGACGGGAGGACGTCAGGGGGACATGGGGACATGGGGATGGGGGGATATAGAGGGACAGGGGAACATGGGGACATAGGGGGACATGGAGGGACATGGGGATATGGGGAGATGGGGAGATGGAGGGACATGGGGACATGGAGGGACATGGGGGGACAGGAGGACGTTGGGGGGACATGGGGAAACATGGGGGGATATGGGGATGGGGGGACATAGGGGGTCATGGGGACATGGAGGGACATGGGGATATAGGAAGATGGAGGGACATGGAGGGACATGGGGGGGACAGGAGGATGTTGGGGGGACATGGGAAAATGTGGGGGGATATGGGGATGGGGGGACATGGGGACATGGAGGGACATGGGGGGACAGGAGGACGTTGGGGGGACATGAGGTTTGGAGGTTCCTGGGGGAACTTGGGGGTCCCTGGGGGGGGGTCAATGCAATGCCCTACCCCCACCCCAGGCCTGTCGGTACCGCGGGAAGAGCTGGAGGAGCAGCTGCGGCTTCGGGTGGAGGAGTGGCTGGAGCGGAATTTCGGGGGCTCTTTCGCCTTCCCCGCCGGGAGAGCCCTGGGGGGGCTGCGGGACCTGGGGGGACCCTCCCAGACCCCAGGACTTGGGGAGCCCCCCCCTCTCAGCACTCCTCAAACCCTGCTTCGCGGACCCCCTCCCGAACCCCCCGAAGCAGCCGGGGGACCCCAAGACTCTGACTCCATTTCAGGGACCCCCCTCAGGACCACCTGAAGCAGCTGGGGGGATCCCAAAACCCTGAGCGGAGTGGGGAGAGACACCAAATTTGGGGGGTTCCTCCCCCTCAAGTTGTGGGGGGCAATCAATAAAGTGGGGTTCCATGGCACCCGTGCCTGGCTCTGTTTCAGGAGCCCCCCCAAA
Source organism: Coccyzus lansbergi (assembly GCA_033558105.1). Lineage (NCBI taxonomy): Eukaryota > Metazoa > Chordata > Aves > Cuculiformes > Coccyzidae > Coccyzus > Coccyzus lansbergi. Next base: position 17,591 of record JAUMJK010001800.1, read on the forward strand.
CTCCCTGCCTCCCACTGGAGGGACCCCAAACCCCCCCCCGGATGCTCCCCCCCTTTTTAACCCCTTCCTGATGACCCCAACATCTCCTCCAGGTTTCAACTTTTATTGCGTTTTGGGGGGAGTGATAACCTCACTGGCCACCTTGGTGGTGTCATTGGCCACGTTGGTCCCGTTGGTGATGTCTTTGGTCCTGCTGGTCTCACCGATGACATCACTGGCCACCCTGGTGATGTCATTGGCCACGTTGGTCCTGCTGGTCTCACCGATGACATCACTGGCCACCCTGGTGATGTCATTGGCCACGTTGGTCCTGCTGGTCTTACTGATGACATCACTGGCCACCTTGGTGATGTCCTAAGGCACATCGGTGGCCATGTTGATGGCCACGGTTGTCACTGTGGTGATGCTGTTGGCCACACTGGTCTTGCTGATGGCATCACGAGCCAACTTGATGATGTCATCGGTGGCCGTGATGATGAAAGGCGATGGTGACCACGTTGGTGACCACATAGTGGTGACCAGGATGATGAACGATGATGGTGGCCGTGGTGGTGGCCACACTGGTGGCCTCCCCGGGGTGGCCGGGTCAGTCCTTCTTGCGCAGGTACAGGTAGGTGATGCCGCTGCCCAGGGCCAGGGGGACGCAGAGCCAGGCCAGCACGAAGCAGTGGCCAAAGTGGCCACCGGGCGGGTGTCCCCCCTGCGCCGCGTACAGCCCTGCGCCCACCAGCACCAGCAGCCCTGGGGAGGGGGAACAAGGTTAGGAGGGGCAGAAAAGGGGGACAGAGGGGCAGGTGGGGGGGGGTTGGGGGCTTTGAGGGGGTAGAGGGGTTGAGGGGGCAGGTTGGGGGGGCAAAAGGGGTTGGGGGGGTTGAGGGCTTTGAGGGCATAGAGGGGGCAAGTTGGGGGGCAAAAGGGGCTTGAGGAAGCAGATGGGGTTGGGGGTCACAGGGGTTTGAGGGGCAAAAATTGGGGGTCACAAGGGTTTGAGGGGCAGATTTTGGGGGAACAAAAGGGGTTAGGCCCTGGTTGGGGGGAAAAAGGACTTGGGGGGTGTTAGAGGGCAGAGGGGTTTGGGGGGCACAAGGGTTGGGGGTCACGAGGGGGTTTGGAGGAGCAAAAGTTGGGGGTCACAGGGGTTCGAGGGGCAGGTTTTGGGGGAACAAGAGGGGTTAGGGCCAGGTTGGGGGGCAGAAGGACTTGGGGGGGGAGTTAGAGGGCAGAGGGGGTTGGGGGGCAGATTTGGGGGGGCAAAAGGGTTTGGGGGGGGCAGGTTTTGGAGGACAGAAGGGGTTGGGGGGACAAAAGGGATTTGAGGGGGTTTGGTGGGATAAAAGGGTTGAGGGGGGGGGTCAGGTTTGGGGTGTCCCCAGGGGTTGGGGGGATGGGGGGGGAGACTCCGCTGACCTGCGAGCAGCTGCCCCCCCCCTGGGGCGAGGAAGAGCCCCCCCCGGGGACCCCCCAGGAGCTGCCAAATGAAGAGGCCGAAGGCAACGCTGGAGACGAGAAGGGCCCCCAGCACCCCCGCCTGCACCCCCCAGAGCCAGGCTGGGGAGGAAAGGAGGGGGTCAGGGGTGGCCCCCAAAATCATGACCCCCCCCCACTCCAAAATTACCTCCCCAGAACCCCCCCAAAACCCTGCACCCCCCCCCAAGCGACCCCATTCCCACACCACCACCTCCCCAAAGCTCCCCCTGAACCCCCCCACCCCAAAATTTAGGCTTCGGGGTGGGGGGGAAAAGTCCTGACCCCAATATCTATCTGCCCCATGTGCCCTCCTGCCCCATAGCTGCCCCACAGCTGCCCCCCAAGTCCCATATTCCCCAAGGATGCTCCCCACACCTCCCTGTATCCCACACGTCTGATTCCTTCCTCCCCATCATGTTCCCCCTGTGTGCCCCACAGCCTCCCCCGCCCTACAGCCACCCCATAGCTGCCCCATAGGTGCCCCATGGCACTCACGGCCATCGCCAACGCTGCTGCAGGCCCAAGCGCTGCTGCTGTTGTCGAAGGTGCAATCAAACCAGATGTTGCGACCGCTGCCCCCCGGCGGCACCCACCAACCCTGCCATGTGGGGGGCAGCTATGGGGCAGCCGTGGGGCAGGGAGACCGACGGCCCAGGCTGCCCCATATCTCCCCCTTCCCCTACCAAACCTTCTCGACCACCATGGGGCTGGGGGGACAAGGATGCCTTGATGGGGGGTGGTGGGGGGTGCTATGGGGCGGGATGGGGGGGCGCTCTATGGGGCGGGGAGCTGCATCTTTGGGTGTGGGGTGCTATGGGGTAGGAGGTGGGTCGCTAGGGGGCGCTATGAGGGGCACTATGGGGTGTTATGGGGCAGGAGGTTGGGGCGCTATGGGGCGCTATGAGGGGCACTATGGGGTGTTATGGGGCAGGATGGGGGTCGCTATGGGGCGCTATGAGGGGCACTATGGGGTGTTATGGGGCAGGAGGTTGGGGCGCTATGGGGCGCTATGAGGGGCACTATGGGGTGTTATGGGGCAGGATGGGGGGCGCTCTATGGGGCAGGGAAGATGGGTCCTTGGGTGTGGGGTGCTATGGGGCAGGAGGTGGGATGTTATAGGGCTAGCTCTGGGGCCCAGAAGCATAGGTCTCTTTCTATGGGGCAGGCTGTGGGGGCTATGGGGCAGGCTGTGGGTCACTATGGGGGCTATGGTGCAGGATGTGGGTCGCTATGGGGGCTATGGGGCAGGCTGTGGCTCGCTGTGGGGGCTATGGGGCAGGCTGTGGGTCGCTGTGAGGCAGCAGGATACCTTGTCGAGGGTGGCGATGAAGAGGAAGAGGAGGATGAGGCCGTGGAGGGCAGAGACGGCCACGAGGAGAGGGCTCATGGCTGGGGGGGGGGGGCACAGGGTGGGGGTCAGCCCCATAGCGACCCATAGCCCCCCCACCATGGCTCCCTCAAGGCCCCCAACCCACAGATTTGAAGGGGGGGAAAGGGGGAATTTGGGAGGAAAAGGGGAATTTGAGGTGAAAATGGAAAGTTTTGAAGGGAAGAAGTCGGATTTTGAGGGGGAAATGGGGAAGTTTGAGGGGGAAAGGGGGGATTTTGAGGGGGAAATGGGGGATTTTGAGGCCTGTAAACGAAGTTTGGTGATGGAGATGGGGAAGTTTGAAGGGATGATTGAAAAATTGGGAGGCAAATGTGAATTTTGAGGGGAAAAATGGGGAATTTGGGGAGAAAATTGCAAAAAATGTGAATTTTGAGAGGGGAAATGGGACTTCTGGAAGATAACAGGGAATGTGGGGTCCGCCCCGCCCCTCTCCCCCCCCCCAGTGGTTCCCAATGGGACTCAGGGTGGGGGATGGGATGAACGGGGTGGGGCAGGGGGGTTGGGGTCCCTCTCCCTCCCCACCCCCCCCCCCCCCATCCCGCACCGAGGGCTCCGGTCGCTCCGTTCGGATCTGTTAGGACTCGCCCCTCCCCCCACCCCCCCCCCCCACCCCAAAAATAAAACCAGGAACGGGAAGGACCGCGGCCCCTCCCCCCCCACACACCCTCCACATCACCCGCCTCTCCCCCACCCGTCAAACCCCTCCCCCACCCATCAAACCCCTCCCCCATCCAACAAACCCCTCCCCCACCCATCAAACCCCTCCTCCATCCAACAAACCCCTCCCCCATCCATCAAACCCCTCCCCCACCTCCCGAGCCCCTTGGCCCCTGACGGTTGCCCTTGGCCTTGGCCCTATAGAACCTCCTAGTCCTGATTCTCCACCTCCTCCTGGTCCCCGTTGGCTCCTGGGGGGATTCCCCTGGATCCCTGGGGATGGATCTTGGCATCTCCTCAGGGCTCTCTCCTTGGCCGTCCCTCTGCTCTCCATCCATTTATTCACAGAATCATAGAAGCACCAGGTTGCAAGAGACCCACTGGATCATCGAGTCCAACCGTTCCTATCAAACACTAAACCAAGTCCCTCAGGCCCTCATCCACCCGTCCCTTAAACACCTCCAGGGAAGAGGAATCAACCCCCTCCCTGGGCAGCCTATTCCAATGCCCAATGACCCTTTCTATGAAAAACCTCCTCCTAATCTCCAGCCTAAATCTCCCCTGGTGGAACTTGAGGCCATTCCCTCTTGTCCTGTCCCCTGTCCCTTGGGAGAAGAGCCCAGCTCCCTCCTCTCCACAACCTCCTTTCAGGTAGTTGTAGAGAGCAATGAGGTCTCCTCTCAGCCTCCTCTTCTCCAGGATAAACCCCCCCAGCTCTCTCAGCCGCTCCTCATAGGGCCTGTTCTCCAGCCCCTTCACCAGCCTCGTTGCTCTTCTCTGGACTCGCTCCAGAGCCTCAACATCCTTCTTGTGCTGAGGGGCCCACAACTCAACACAGGATTCGAGGAGCAGTCTCACCAGTGCCGAGTCCAGAGGGAGAAGAACCTCCCTGGCCCTGCTGCTCACACCATTTCTGATCCAAGCCAGGATGCCATTGGCCTTCTTGGCCCCCTGGGCACACTGCTGCCTCATGGTCAGTCACTCTCAACCCCCACCCCCAGGTCCTTCTCCTCCTGGCAGTTTTCCAGCCAGACTTCTCCCAGTCTGGAGCTGCTCAGGGTTGTTGTGCCCCAAGTGCAGGATCTGCCATTTGGGCCTCGTTAAACCTCATCCCATTGGTCTCAGCCCATGGATCCAACCTGTTTAGGTCCCTTTGCAGAGCCTCCCGACCCTCCAGCAGATCCACACTTGCACCCAGCTCAGTGTCATCCTCAAACTTGCTCAGGGAGCACTCGATGCCTTCATCCAGGTCATTGATAAAGACATTGTCCAGGGCTGGACCCCAAGATCCCAGAGATCCACTGGGGTTTTATGCCCACTTGGCTCCGGGGGGGCTGTTGGGGGTCTCTTTGATGGGCCAAGGTCCTCAGGATCCACTCAGTCCCATGTCCCCGCTGGCTCCTGATGGACCTTGGATGCCCAGGTCGACCGAGACCCCAAGATCTCAAACCGGATCCACTGGATCCTGTGTCCATCTTGGCTCCAGGGGGTTCTGGATGCTCCGACGTGTCAAGATCCTGGGGATCCAATAGGATGTCGCGTCCCCTTGGCTCCTGGGGGGCTCCTGGGGGGGGCTCCGATGGGCCAAGGCTCTGAGGATCCACTGGATCTCACGTCCTCATTGGCTCCTGGGGTGGGGGGGGGTCTTGGATGCCTGAGTTGACCAGGCGGATCCCCCTTTCCCCATCGCCTCCCGCATCCCCTTTCCTCCATCCCCGTCGCCATGGCAACCGCCTCCGCGGCAACGGCAGGGGTCACGTGGGAAAGGGAAGGTGGAGCCGGGGATAGGGGGGGGAGGGGAGGAAGATCACGTGGTCTCGCGGCGTCAGCCGCCATGGCAACGGGGGCGGTCACATGATAGTGCGGGTGCGAGGGGGCGCTTGGGGGTCACTTGCGGGGCTGGGAGGGCACTTGGGGGGTAGTTATGGGGCTGGGGGGGTACTTGGGGGGAGTTATGGGGCTGGGAGGGTCACGAGGGGGCAGTTATGGGGCTGGGGGGTCACTTAGGGGGCAGTTATGGGGCTGGGAGGGTCATGTGGGGGGCAGTTATGGGGCTGGGGGAGTACTTGGGGGGCAGTTATGGGGCTGGAAGGGCACTTGGGGGGTAGTTATGGGGCTGGGGAAGCACTGAGGGGCAGTTATGGGGCTGGGGGCTCACGTGGGGGGGGCAGTTATGGGGCTGGGAGGGCACTTGGGGGGCAGTTATGGGGCTGGGGGTCACTTAGGGGGCAGTTATGGAGCTGGGAGAGCACTTGGGGGCAGTTATGGAGCTGGGGGAGCACTTGGGGGGCAGTTACAGGGCTGGAAGGGCATTTGGGGGGCAGTTATGGGGCTGGGGAAGCACTGAGGGGCAGTTATGGGGCTGGGAGGGCACTTGGGGGGCAGTTATGGGGCTGACCCTCTGTCCCTCCCCCCCCCAGATGGAGGAGCGGCTGCAGCGGGTGAGGGGGGGGGGGGGGGGGGCCTCCGATTTGGGGGAAAAAAGGGGGTTCCCTTCCCCTTAATCCATGGGATTTGGGGGTTGGGGAGGGGCTGTCAAGGGGGTCTCTAAGAGGGGGGGGGGGTCCCTAATTTGGGGGTTCCCTGGGAGGGGGATCCCGGGTTTAGGGTTCGGGGGTGGTCTAGGGGGTCTCTAAGGGTCCCCATTCGGGGGGGGGAGAAGCTCCCTGGAGGGGGTGAATCCCCATTTTGGGGGTTCAGGATGGGTTTGGGGGTCTCTAAGGGGGAATCTCTCATTTGAGGGGTTTGGGGGGGTCTAGGGGGTGTCTAGGGGGGGGGGGTCTGGGGTTGGGGGGGGTCCCCAGTCGCTGTAAGGGGTTGGGGGGGGTTGAGGGGGGTGAATCCTGATTTGGGGGTTCAGGGTGGGTTTGGGGGTGTCTAAGTGGGGGGAGTCTGGATTTGGGGGGTGTCTCCAGGCTCTGGGGGGGGCCCTGGGGGGGGCCCATCGGCTTCGGGGGGAGCTGGAGGAGCTGCGGGGGGAGCGGCGGAGGCTGCGGAGGCTGCAGGGACGGAAGGAGAGGGTGAGAGGGGGACCCCAAAAATGGAGGGGACCCCAAAAAAGGGGAGGTAGGGGGGGGCAGAACCCCAGAACCTGGGGAGAGCCCAAAATGGGGGGAGGGGGGGCAAAAATGGGGGGGGTGGGAGGGAGAGGAGAGCTGAAACCTGGGACCCCAAAACCTGAGGGAGGGAATCTAGGACCCCAAAACCTGAGGGAGGGAATCTGGGACCCAAAAAAAATGGGGGGGGGAGGGGGCTTAAAACCTAGGGCTCCAAAATCTGGGGGTGGGGAATGGGTCTGAGACCCCAAATTCTGAGGGAGGAGGGAATCTGGGACCCCAAAAAATGGGGGGGAGACCTTAAAACCTAGGCCTCCAAAATCAGGGGGGGGGGGTCTGAGACCCCAAATTCGGAGGGAGGAGGGAACCTGGGACCCTAAACATGGGGAAAAGGGGGATCTGGGACCCTTTCAGAAAGGGGGGTGACCCCAAAATTAAAGAGAGGGACCTCGATCTGCAGGAGCTGGAGGAGGCGCAGAGAGCGCTGGAGGCGGCGAAGGAGGAGGCAGCAGCCCAGAGAGAGAGGCAGGAACCCCCAAACTTTTAGGGGGGGGACCCCCCAAAACCCTGGGACCCTCCCCAAGGCCGTGGGAGGCCCCACACAAACTCTTGGGACCCCAAACTTGGACCCCACAACCTGGGGGGGACATCAAAACTAGAACCAGCACCAAACTGGGACCCCCCCCCCCCAAAACTGGGAGCCCTGGAACCCCTAAACTGGGATTCCTTCCAACCTGGGATCCCCCAAACCTGAGAATCCTCCATCGTGAGGCAAGAACTCTCCACTTTGAGGCAAGAACTCCCGTTTTTTGGGGGGTGAAACCTCCATTTTGGGGCAGAAACCTCCATTTTGGGGCTGAAACCTCCATTTTGGGGCAGAAACCACACTTTGGGCTGCAGGGGCCTCACTTTTAGGGCAAGAACTCCCCATTTTGGGACAAGAAGTCTCCATTTTGAGGCAGGAACCCACATTTTGGGGCTCAGGGACCTCACTTTTAGGGCAAGAACTCCCCATTCTGGGACAAGAAGTCTCCATTTTGAGGCAAGAACCCACATTTTGGGGTCCAGGGACCCCACTTTTGGTGTAGAATCCTCCATTTTGGGGCAAGAACTCTCCATTTGGGGGCAAGAAAACCACATTTTGGGCCAAGAAACCTCTATTTTGGGCTGCAGGGACCTCACTTCTGGGGTAGAATCCTTCATTTTGAGGCAAGAAACCACATTTTGGGGCTCAGGGACCTCACTTTTAGGGCAAGAACTCCCCATTTTGCGACAAGAAATGTCCATTTTGAGGCAAGAACCCACATTTGGGGGTTCAGGGACCCCCTTTGGGGCAAGAAACCTCCGTTTTGGGTCGTGAACCCACATCTTGAGGTGTGAATCCTCCATTTTGGGGCAAGAAACTTCCGCTTGGAGGCAAGAACCCACCTTTTGGGGTCCAGGGGCCCCACTTTTGGTGTAGAATCCTCCATTTTGGGGCAAGAACTCTCCATTTTGAGGCAAGAAACCACATTTTGGGCCAAGAAACCTCTACTTTGGGCTGCAGGGGCCTCACTTCTGGGGTAGAATCCTACATTTTGGGGCAAGAAGGGTTGGACTCGATGATCCGATGGGTCCAACCTGGTTGTTCTATGATTCTACGAGTCTAAAACCGGAAGGAGGCTAAAAATGGGGGTTCCCCCAAACCTGGCATCCCCAAACTGGGGGAGGACCTAAAACTGGGGTGTCTCCCCCCTCCCCAGGGCCTCAGCTCGGGGGGGGCGCAGGGGGCAAAGCAACGAGAGGCTTGGGGGGCACAGGCCCAGAGGCAGCAGCGCAGGAGGCTCCGAGCCCAGCGGAGGCTGCAGAGGCTGTTCCTGAGGACCAAGGAGAGGCAGAGGCCCCCCCGGGTACCCCAAAACCCGCGAAGCCCCTCCCCCTCGTGTACCCCAAAACCTAGGACCCACTGGACCCAAATAGCTGAGATGGCTCCAGCCCCCCTCTGTGTGGGACCCCCTGAACCCCAACACTTGGGACCCTCCTGAACACCCAGCTCCTCATATCTAGGACCCCCTGAACCCCAAAACCCTCCTGAACCCTCCTGAACCCCCAACACCTGGGACCCTCCTGGATTCCAAACCTTGGACACCCCTGAACCCCCAAACTTTAACCCAAATAACTGAGATCCCCCCAACTCCCCATATCTAGAACCCCCTGAACCCCAACACCTGGGACCCCTCCTGAACACCCAGCCCTCCATATCTAGGACCCCCTGAACCCCAAATCCCTCCTGAACCCTCCTGAACCCTCCGGAACCCCAACATCTGGGACCCTCCTGGACTCCAAAACCTGGGACACCCCTGAACCCCCAAACTCGGGACCCGCTGAAGCCAATAGCTGAGATCCCCCCCACTCCTCATATCTGGGACCCCCTGAACCCCAAAACCCCTCCTGAACCCCAACACCTGGGACCCTCCTGGACTCCAAAACCTGGGACACCCCCTGAACCCCCAAACTCGGGACCCGCTGAACCCAAATAGCTGAGATCCCCCCCAACTCCTCATATCTGGGACATGCCCTGAACCCCAACACCTGAGACCTTGAACCTCAAAACCTTAGATCCCCCTGAACACCAAAACCTGGGACCCCAACACTGGGAGAGACCCCAAAAATGATGGGGGGGGGGGGGCAACCAGAGATCCCCCTAAACCCCCAAAACCTGGGGCTTGGGCGGGGGAAGAGGGGGTTGGGGGTGATTTTAAGGTTCCCCCCCCAGCCTCCCAAACTGAGATCTTCCCCCCCTCTTTTTTCTAACCCCCTCCCCCCTCAAAAGTCTGGGCACCCCCTGCCCCCCCCCAGCCCCCCCCCCTCTTGGGACCCCTCCGGAGGAGGAGGAGGAGGAGGAGGAGGAAGAGGGTAAGTAAGGGGGTTTGGGGGGGGGGTCCCAGGGTGGGTTTTAGTGTGTGGGAGGGGGGGGTTGAGGGGGGTGTCTTAGGGTGCATTTGGGGGGGGGTCTGAGGGGTTGGGGGGGTCCCAGGCCCCCCCTTTTCTCTCTTCCTGCTGGTGTCGGAGCAGCAGCGGTTGCGCCAGCGCCTGGAGCAGCGTCGGGAGCAGGTGGGACCCCAAAACCTGCCCCCCAGACCCCCCAAACCACCTCCATTGCCCCCAAAACCTCTCAGTTGCCCCTCAGACCCCCCCAATTGTCCCCTGAGCCGCCTCAATTGCTCCCCAAGCACCCCCAGTTGCCCCTAAATCCCTCAATTGCCACCCAAGCACCTCCATTGCCCCCCAAAACCTCTCAGTTGCCCCTCAACCCCCCCCAGTTGCCCCTAAATCCCTCAATTGCCACCCAAGCACCCCCAGTGGCCCCCAAAGCACCTCCGTTGCCCCCCAAAGCCTCTCAGTTGCCACCCAAGCACCCCCAGTTGCCCCTAAATCCCTCAATTGCCACCCAAGCACCCCCAGTTGACCCCAAACCACCCTCCATTGCCCCCAAACCACCTCCATTGCCCCCCCAAAACCTCTCAGTTGCCCCTCAACCCCCCCAATTGCCCCCAAACCACTTCCATTGCCCCCCAAAACCTCTCAGTTGCCCCTCATACCCCCCAATTGCTCCCTAAGCACCCCCAGTTGCCCCTCAACCCCCCCCCCAGTTGACCCTAAATCCCTCAATTGCTCCCCAAGCACCCCCAGTTGCCCCTCAACCCCCCCAAATGCCCCTAAACCTCTCCATTGCCACCCCAAGCCCCGCCAGTATCCCCTGTCCCCCCCCCTTTTCCAGCTGCTGGTGGCACTGGGGCGGCCGAGAGGATTCAGGGGGGGCCCTGGGGGACCCCGAGGTTGTCGGCTCTGGAGCAGGAGACGCGGGACATGGAGGAGGAGGCCGAGCGCAGGAAGGAGCAACTGGGAGAACTGGGAGCAGGTTGGGGTGGGGGGGGGGGTGGGGGGGCAATCCCCAAAATGGGGCGGAGGACAAAACAATGGGGACCCCGAAATGGGGAGAGGGGGGGGAACCAAAAATAGGGGGAACCAAAAGGGGGAGGAGCCCCCAAAATGGGGAGGGGGACCTCAAAACAGAGTGGGAGGAGGGTCAGGATTTTGGGGGTTGGTCTCAGGGGCTTGGAGGGGGGTCTCGGGGTTTCGGGGTGTGTGAGAGGGGGATCCCCAAGTTTGACCCTCCCCTCCGCCTCAGGCCTAGCAGAGCTGGTGTCCCCTGTTTGCCTCCCGGGCAGGACGCGACCCCCTCGCCCCCCGACTTGGACCTGGGGGGGCAACTGCGGCGCCTGGAAGAGGGGGTGACCCGCCTGCTGCTGGGGGAGGGGACCCCAAAAAACCACAGTGAGGAGTGGGGGGGGTTCTGGGGGGGGGGGGCAAAGAGGGGACCCCTAGGGCAGAACTGGGGGGCGAGGAGGCAATTGGGGGTAATTTAAGGGGGGAATTGTGGAGCAATTTTGGGGGCCAAGGGGCAAAGAGGGGTCCCTGGGGGGTAAAGTGAGGGTGCAGGGGGGAGCCATTTGGGGTCTGGGGTGGCCATTGAGGAGCTTGGGGGTGCAATTGGGTAATTTGGACCCTGAGAAGGGGGAATTGAGGGGATTGGGAAGGGTAATTTGGGGCCTGGGGGGGCAATTGGGTTGCTGGGGGCAGAACGGGGGGGAGCAGTGTGGGATCTGGGAGGCAATTGGGGGTCTTTATTGCTCCTCACCTCCCTTTTTACCCTGACCAGGCTGAGCCCCCCATGCGACGCCCCCCTCTCCCGCGGCCCCCCAGCCCCAGGTGAGTCTCCTCGCGCCCCTCCAGCCCCATAAGTGCCCCTCCTGCCCCCTAAGTGCCCCCCACCCTAGGGAGGCCCCTACTGTGGGGCAGAAGGACGAGGAGGAGAGACCCCTGACCCACAAGGAGCTGCGGGAGAGGGTGTTGCGCCAGGTACAGGGGCACTTATGGGGCTGGGGGGGGGGCACTTATGGGGCCGGAGGGGGGCATTTATGGGGCTGGAGGGGGCACTTATGGGGCTGGAAGGGCACTTATGGGCTGGAGGGGGCACTTATGGGGGCTTGTGGGGGCACTTATGGAGCCGAGGGGGCACTTATGGAGCCGGAGGGGGCACTTATGGGGCTTGTGGGGGCACTTATGGAGCCGGAGGGGGCACTTATGGGGCTGGAGGGGGCACTTATGGAGCTGGGGGGGGGGGCACTTATGGAGCCGGAGGGGGGCACTTATGGGGCTGGAGGGGCACTTATAGGGCTGGGGGGGGGGGGGGCACTTATGAGGCTGGAAGGGCATTTATGGGGCTGGAAGGGGCACTTATGGGGCTGGAGGGGGCACTTATTGGGCACATACAGGGCTGAGGGGGGTTTATAGGGCTGGAGGGGCATTTATGGGGCTGGGAGGGCACTTATGGGGCTGCCCCCCCTGCCCCCCCCAGGTCCTGAGCCGTGAGGGCGTTGTCGCCCCCCCCCCCCCCAGTCTCTCCTCCATCCCGTTGCCATCGCAACCAAATATTTGGGCCCCGGTTGCCCCTGGCAACCGGCAAAAACTCCCCAAAACAACCAAAGTGACCCAAAACCCGCCGGAAATGGGAGGAGGGGGAACGGGAGGGGGAGAAGAGGGGGCACACACACAGAACTGCCCCATAGCGGCCCCATAGAGACACATAGAGACCCCATAGATACACCATAGCGCCCCCATAGAGACCCCATAGAGCCCAATAGAGATCCCATAGAGCCCAATAGAGACCCTATAGAGACCCCATAGATACACCATAGCGCCCCCATAGAAGCCCCATAGAGCCCCATAGAACCAATAGAGACCCCAATAGAGACCCCATAGAGACCCTATAGAGACCCCATAGAGACCCTATAGAGACCCCATAGATACACCATAGCGCCCCCATAGAACCCAATAGAGACCCCATAGAGCCCATAGAGACCCAATAGAGACCCCATAGAGACCCTATAGAGACCCCACAGATACACCATAGCGCCCCCATAGAGCCCATAGAGCCCCATAGAACCCAATAGAGACCCAATAGAGACCCCATAGAGACCCTATAGAGAACCCATAGATACACCATAGCGCCCCCATAGAACCCAATAGAGACCCCATAGAGCCCCATAGCGCCCCTATAGAACCCAATAGAGACCCCATAGAGCCCCATAGAGCCCCATAGCGCCCTCATAGAGACACATAGAGACCCCATAGAACCCAATAGAGACCCTATAGAACACCATAGCGCCCCCCATAGAGACCCCATAGAACCCAATAGCGCCCCCATAGAGACCCCATAGAACCCAACAGAGACCCTATAGAACACCTTAGTGCACCCATAGAACCCATAGTGCCCCCATAGAGACCCCACAGGAGCCCCATAGAACCCAATAGAGACCCCATAGAACGCCATAGAGCCCCATAGAGCCTCACAGAACCCAATAGAGACCCCATAGCGCCCCCATAGAACCCAATAGAGACCCCATAGAGCCCCATAGCGCCCCCCATAGAACCCAATAGAGACCCCATAGAGCCCCATAGAACCCAACAGAGACCCTATAGAGACCCTATAGAACACCATTGCAAACCCCATAGAGACCCCATAGAGCACCATAGAGACCCTATAGAGACCCTATAGAACACCATAGCAACCCATAGAACCCATAGCGCC
>JAUMJK010001801.1:0-15310 GCA_033558105.1 Coccyzus lansbergi
CCGGAGGCGCTGAATCACGTGACCGTCAACTACACACACACACCCCCCCCCTTCGCATCACGTGACGCGCGCGCGGCACCACCCGCAACATGGCGGCGGCGGAAGCGGAAGGCGCTGATCCCACCCCGCGGCGGGAAGTGAGGCTCGCGTGAGCCGCGCCGAGGCGGCAGCTTCGGAGGAGCCCGGGGGCGGTCGTGGCTGGCGACGGCAGCAGCGGTACTACCACCACTACCCCGAGGCAGGCGCGATGGTGGGGGGCGGCGATGGGCAGGCTCCGCCGCCGCCGGACGCCACCGAGCTGAAGCGGAGGCGGAAGAGCCCGCGGTTGGCGGCGGCGGCGGCAGCGGGAGCAGCGCAGGAAGCGGAGGCGGAGGAAGAGCCCAGCCCCGAGCCCGCAGGGGCGCTGCAGGGTGAGCGGCGCGGGCGGGCGCGCGGTGGATCTCGTGGTTGGCGGCGCGGGCGGGCGGCGACAAGTGAGGCGGGCGGGCTCTAAATTGGGATGGGGGCGGGGGGGGCGCTCCTGGACTGGGAAACTGGGAACCTTGGCGTCCCCCTTAACCAGTTTCTCGTTGCAGAGGATGAAGTTGACTTCGTGAGACCGGACCCCTTGGCGCGACCACCGATCCGAGCGTTCAGAGCCACAGGTGCGTTTGGAGCCAGAGCGGCTGCTGCCTTCGCTGCTTCCAGAGGCTCCGCAAGGCACCCACAGCCAGAATGGGGCTCATGGAGGGGCTCACGGCCTTGTAGGCCTCACCTGCCAGCAAGGAAATCCCGTTGTGGTTTTTCTTCTATACCTGAGAGATGAGTGTTTCGTGGGATAGAAGGTTTAGGATGGAAAATGGCATCCTGGCTTGTATCAGAAATGGTGTGACCAGCAGGTCCAAGGAGGTTATTCTCCCTCTGGACTCAGCACTAGTGAGACTGCTCCTTGAATCCTGTGTTGAGTTGTGGGCCCCTCACCACAAGAAGGATGTGGAGGCTCTGGAGTGAGTCCAGAGAAGAGCAACGAGGCTGGGGAAGGGGCTGGAGAACAGGCCCTATGAAGAGCATCTGAGAGAGCTGGGGGTGTTTATCCTGGAGAAGAGGAGGCTGAGAGGAGACCTCATTGTTCTCTACAACTACCTGAGAGGAGGTTGTAGAGAGGAGGGAGCTGGGCTCTTCTCCCAAGGGACAGGGGACAGGACAAGAGGGAATGGCCTCAAGCTCCACCAGGGGAGATTTAGGCTGGAGATTAGGAGGAAGTTTTTCACACAGAGGGTCATTGGGCATTGGAACAGGCTGCCCAGGGAGGTGGTTGGTTCCCCTTCCCTGGAGGTGTTTAAGGGACAGGTGGATGAGGTGCTGAGGGACATGGTTTAGTGTTTGATAGGAATGGTTGGACTAGAAGATCCGATGGGTCTCTTCCAACCTGGTTGTTCTATGATTCTATGATTGCTAAACCATATCCCCAAGTGCTTCATCCACCTATGATTTAAACCCCTCCAGGGATGGAGACTCAACCACCTCCCTGGGTACCCTCTGCTAGGGCCTGAGAACCTTTACAGCGAAGAAATTTTTCCTAGTATCCTGTTCGAATCTGCCCTGGTGCAGCTTGAGGCTGTTTCCTCTCATCCTGTCACCTGGGAGAAGAGCCCAGCACCCACCTTGCTACAACCTCCTCTCAGGGAGTTGTAGGCCGTGATAAGGTCACCCCTCAGCCTCCTTTTTTCCAGGCTAAACAGGTCTCTCTGCCGCTCCTCTCAAGGCTTTTTTTCCAGCCCCTTCAGCAGCTTTGTTGCCCTCCTTTGGACCTGCTCCAGCCCATCGGCGTCTTTGTTGTAGTGAAGGGCTCTGCCTTCCTAAAGGATCCATACGTGTAAAGCATACCCAGGCCTTGAGGTGACTGGTTTACCTCCTGCATCACTTGAAACAGTATTTTGTCTCAGTGTGGGAATGGAGAAGAAGTGATTTTATAAACAGCTCTTGGGTTTTAAAAGGCTGGATTTAGAATCATAGAATAGAATCATAGAATAGAATCATAGAATAGAATCATAGAATAGAATCATAGAATAGAATCATAGAATAGAATCATAGAATAGAATCATAGAATAGAATCATAGAATAGAATCATAGAATAGAATCATAGAATAGAATCATAGAATAGAATCATGTTATCGCCAGGTTGGAAGAGACCCACGGATCGTTGAGTCCAACCATTCCTATCAAAAAAATTTAAATAATAGAATCACAGAGTGGTTTGGGTTGGAAGAGAGCTCAAAGCCCATCCCCTTCCATCCACCCCACAAGGGGCAGGGACACCTCCCCCTGGCTCAGGTTTCTCAAAGCCTCATTCAGTCTGGCCTTGAACAGGTCAAATAAAGTACTTGGAGCTACAGAAACAGATCACTGTAAGACTGTTCCATACGCTGCTTCCACAGAGGCTTGTAACTGCCTTTTTTCTGGACCTCTGAGCAGTACTTGCTCTTGGACACAGGGCTGGACAAGCTGTTGTGTTGCCTCTGATGCCTTCTTGCTTTAGCTCATGAAAACTCTGTCCCTCTCAAAACTCAAGAGAGTTGCTAACTTTTTGTAAGTCAGTCGAGTGGCTTAGCCTGCCAGTCCCTCACAAACCCGCAATCAAATTGTATTTCCTTCCCTTTTAGTCTGTTGGTTTGTTCATAGAATCATAGAACAACCAGGTTGGAAGAGACCCACCAGATCATCGAGTCCAATTGTATGAATTATTATTATAAAAAGATGTGGCAATTCGTGGATGGATGGGTTGGTCAGGCCTGAGTTTATTCTCCATTCCCATCCTTATCTTGCGACTAGGCTGTCACCAAGCTCTGTTACGGCTGCAGCGTGTGGCCTTAAGGCCTTAAACCTTCAAAAAAGACTCCCAGTGTCATGCTTCTGAAGCAGAATCTCCAGGAAAAATCTTATCTTGATGGAGGAAGAGGAAGATGATGAGTATTTCTGTGGGAAAGCACAAAGATTTACCTGTGGGGGAAGAAAACTGTGGGAAGCTGTTACTCCCATGTGATGCCATAAAATGCTCAGTATTATCCTGGCTTGTATCAGAAATTGTGTGACCAGCTGGTCCAGGGAGGTGATTCTCCCTCTGGACTCAGCACTGGTGAGGCCACTCCTTGAATCCTGTGTTCAATTGTGGGCCCCTCAGCACAAGAAGAATGTTGAGGCTCTGGAGCAAGTCCAGAGAAGAGCCACGAAGCTGGTGAAGGGGCTGGAGAACAGGCCCTGTGAGGAGTGTCTGAGAGAGCTGGGGGGGTTTATCCTGGAGAAGAGGAGGTTGAGAGGAGACCTCATTGCTCTCTATAACTACCTGGAAGGAGGTTGTGCAGAGGAGGCCAATGGTCTCTTCTCCCAAGTGACGGTACAGGACGAGAGCGAATGGCCTCAAGCTCCGCCACGGGAGGGTCAGGCTGAACATTAGGAAAAAAACTTTTCACAGAGGGTTATTGGGCACAGGAACAGGCTGCCCAGGGAGGTGGTTGATTCACCTTCCCTGGAGGGGTTTACGGGACAGGGGGGAGGAGGTGTTGAGGGACATGGATTAGTGTTTGATAGGAATGGTTGGACTGATGATCCACTGAATTATCCGCTGGGTCTCTTCCAGTCTGGTAGTTCTATGATTATTTTGGCATTCTAAAGCTGCCAGGATGTGTTAGAAAAAGGCTGTTGTCTTTTTTTAACTAAAATAAGTAAACACTAGGTGGCAAGCTGCACCGTTTCCCTTGGCCTGGGCTAAAAGAGCTATAGAAACACATCAAACCCTGGGAGAGCTCAGTGCTGTTAAAAGAATGAAAGTGTGAATGTTGCAGAGAAAAGTTGTTACTGATTTCTGCTTCCTCTGCTTCTGCCCATGAAACTTTTTTTCCCCCTCCTTGAATCTCTAGGCTAGTGTGGTTGCACTTTCATCCTTTCAGACCTCTTCTGGTGTTCTGCTTTCGACTGGTTTTCCACCCTGACCTTTGCTCTGTGACTCCTGTCGCCTTGCAGAGCTTTAATCTTTCTCGTTAGTAACATTAACTTAGCTGAGTTTCAGTGTCTGGATGGCTCTGTAAATTGGCAAAGAACCTAGAGGGGTTGGTTTAGATTCCTCCCACCTACCTGAGGGGGTTAAATTAGGAGCGTAGGGGCCCTAGATTAACTTTCTGGTTAATGAGAGGAAGAGACCCAACTAAGAAGCTTGGACTACAGAGGGAGAAGAACCTCCCTGGCCCTGCTGGTCACACCATCTCTGATCCAAGCCAAGATGCCACTGGCCTTCTTGGCCACCTGGGCCACTGCTGCCTCCTGTTCAGTCGCTCTCAACCAACAACCCCAGGTCCTTCTCCTCCAGGCAACTTTCTAGACAGACCTCTTGTAGGTAATGGTACAATAACAATAAACACAAAGGATAGAGGAGGTTGTAGAGAGGAGGGTAATGGCCTCTTCTCCCAAATGACTAAGAAGCTTGGACGAGGTAAAAAAATGACTTAGAGAAGCAAATATAGAGCCTTTTTTCCACTCCGCCTAACGCTGTACAAGATAAAACAATTACTAAATTGTGTGTCTAAAGCTGTGGGAAAAGTTCTTTCCTGCTCTGCTTATGTATTTACTAGTTTACCCTGAACCCCTTAAAAGTGCAAGAACCTTTCTCGGTTCTTAGCATTTGGTGTCTTGATGTCTAGGCTGTTCTTCAAGCGTTTTTAAAGCCAAGGACCTCCTGAAAAGAAATAAAAATCAAGCGTGTGGTGCTGTAGATTTGCAGCAAACTCAAGTTCATCATCAGTGGTTGGACTCGATGATCCGATGGGTCTCTTCCAACCTGGTTGTTCTATGATTCTATCAGCTTTTCAAATCTCAGTTGCTTTCGGTGAGTTTTTAAGGAAGTAACTGTTGGGAGACGACAACTTGAAAATCGCTGATTTAGATCAGATAAGTTCTGAAACTTTGTCCTTCTATTTTGTAATGTTACAAACACAAATGATACTGCACTTGTACCAATTCTCTTGCTGTTTTGGTTTTACTTTTGTTTTTCTTGCCTCCTGACAGGCAGTTCTTCAGTTTCTTTTCTTCACGAGAGCCCCAAAAAGGAAAAAGCAAAGGTTCATGACAGCAACGAACCCGAGAAACCGGCAGCGCATCAACCAAACACTTACACCTCGTTAAAAGGTAATTACAAGAGTTTTATCGGTACCTTTTCCAGACTGACTGCTTAAATGTGCTAAAATAGTGTTCTTCCAGTTCTGTGACAAAAGGGGGAGGTGTTGAGTTGAAATCCAAATGGATGAAGATGTTCAAACCACACAAATTTCTAGATTTGCTCCTGCCCACGAGTCAAATTAAAACTGGATGTGGTGTGGCAATCGGCTGCTGGGCTGGAAAACCTTTAAGTTCAAGAAAACGTGGTTTTAGATAAATTTTTTTGAAAAGCAAACCAAAAAACATGAGTAATACAAGTACGTGCTTCAAAACCTGTTACAAGTATGGCTTTTCGGTTGCCTCAGACAAAACAAAACTGTTCTCTTCTAAAAAAAATGAGTTACTTGTGACTTTAGCAGGAAGAAGCTAAGAACATGCCTGTGTTTGCTGGATTCCTCCTGGTCTGATAGCAGAGTTGTCAAGGTGGGAGCTTTATGCTGCTTTTTATCGTGAGGTTTCCCTCCTGCTGAATGGTTTTGGATTCAGAATTGACAAATCTGGTGCCTCCCGTAGCAGTCATAGAATCGTAGAATCACCAGGTTGGAAGAGACCCACCGGATCATCAAGTGCAACCATTCCCATCAAACACTAACCCATGTCCCTCAGCACCTTGTCCACCCGTCCCTTAAACCCCTCCAGGGAAGGTGAATCAACCCCCTACCTGGGCAGCCTATTTCAATGCCCAATGACCCTTTCTGTGAAGATTTTTTTCCTAAGGTCCAGCCTAAACCTTCCCTGGCAGAGCTTGAGGCCATTCCCTCTCGTCCTCTCCCCTGTCATTTGGAAGATGAAGCCATTACCCTCCTCTCTACAACCTCCTCTATCCTTTGTGTTTATTGTTATTGCACCATTACCTACAAGAGGTCTGTCTAGAAAGTTGCCTGGAGGAGAAGGGCCTGGAGGTGTTGGTTGAGAGGGACTGAACATGAACCAGCAGTGGCTCAGGTGGCCAAGAAGGCCAGTGGCATCTTGGCTTGGATCAGAAATGGTGTGACCAGCAGATCAGGGAGGTTCTTCTCCCTCTGGACTCGGCACTGGTGAGACTGCTCCTCGAATCCTGTGTTGAGTTGTGGGCCCCTCAGCACAAGAAGGATGTTGAGGCTCTGGAGCGAGTCCTGAGAAGAGTAATGAATCTGGGGGAGGGACTGGAGAACAGGCCTTATGAGGAATGGCTGAGAGAGCTGGGGGTGTTTATCCTGGAGAAGAGGAGGCTGAGAGGAGACCTCATTACAACTACCTGAGGGGAGGTTGTGGAGAGGAGGGAGCTGGGCTCTTCTCCCAAGTGACAGGGGACATGACAAGAGGGAATGGCCTCAAGCTCCACCAGGGCAAGTTTAGGCTGGACGTTAGGAAAAAGGTTTTCACAGAAAGGATCATTGGCCAGTGGGAGAGGCTGCCCAGTGAGGGGGCTGATTCCCCTTCCCTGGAGGGGTTTAAGGGACAGGTGGATGAGGTGCTGAGGGGCATGGGTTAGTGTTTGATGGGAATGGTTGGAGTTGATGATCCAGTGGGTCTCTTCCAACCTGGTGATTCTATGATTCTTTCTCCATCTGCAGAGGGTCTCAAGACTCTGTCCTGCAGCACAGGCTTGGTTCTTCAGTGCAGTGTATTCCTTTGAGGACTTCACAGGAAGACCTAGAAGCGTGTACAGCTTGTCTGTCTGATTCTGATCTCTGATACGATAACCATGTTCTTTGCTTGTGCTTGGTTTCAGAAAGAAAGGCTGACTTCACTGAGAGAGCGCAACAGTCAACAATATCACAGAGTAAGTCTAAGTAGATACTTAATCTTCCCTGTAATAAATTGAAAAGTATGGAATTTTAATGTGTTTTTTTCCCTGTGCCCTGGGATGCTGTGGGAACGTGGAAAAGCTCCCAAGAGGCAGATGTAAATGGAAGCTGGAGAAGGCAGCACATCCTAGAGTTGGGACCCTTCTGTGAGGGTATTCAGCTTGCTGATCACAGAAAATGACCCACTTTTTCTTTTAATTTCCTTTTTTTGGCTGGATTAGGAAATGGAGTTGATTTGTGGGACAGTCTAAGTACTAGGGAGGGAACAAAGCTTTCATCTTCTGACAGCAAAGTTAGGCTGGTTTGTAGTCCTCCCCTTTCCTTCTGCAATTTCGCTGATGATCTGCTAGGATTGAATTAGTTGCCATGTGCTCCTGGAGAGGAGCAGCATTTTTCTCTTTTTGCAAACTCCAGTCTGTTCATTAAGGATCGATTCCTTCCATTTCTGGTTTTTGTCTTTGATTGGTTTTGTGTATTTGTTGTTTTGGGCTTTTTTTTTTTTTTTTCCTCTTGGAAGGGTAATTGAAAGAAGAGGAAAGGGGGAAAAAATATTCCGAGTTTTTAGTTGCTTTCTTTCTGTTCTTAGTATCCCAGAACCTGTCTCTATCCTGAGTAGATCTAATAAACTACTTGTAACAAATCAGAATTCGTTCCGGAGAATCTCAGTGGTGTTTGGGGCTTGTTTTTGAAACCCTCTGTGCCTCCCAGAAGAGAAGCTTGTCTAGTGGTGTTTGTGCATCTGTAAAACACCTTTGAAAAATGAGTTGATGCTGAGAGTTCTCGCTAGGCTGGTTCTTTTTCTTCGCTGTGCTGGAGGTGCAGGAGTGACCGGTTGTGGGTTGAGTGAAGGACTTTGGAAAATCACTTCAGACTCTGAAGGTTCTGAGGTGTCTGCAGAAGTTATGACTTTGGAGATAGGCAAAACAAATAATTTTCTTGGCCTTTGTGCAAAGGGTGTCATAGAAAAGGCAAAGTCTTTAGATAGGATGGGAACCTGTTTTAGCCTCTTTATTGAAGTATTTTTTTCCTGTAGGGTACAAATCACCACTAAATATGAAACCAAGTCTCTGCAAACAGGGCTACGTTGTAAAATATTTCAGAATTTAAGTGATTTTGATCTGTTAACTACAAGAAAACTTCAATAAGCTTAGCCATGTACAAGCTCCGTGTCTGTGCCCTGTTGGGGCTTCAAATTACAGAATAACGTAGCTCGTTAAGCCAGTTAAGCTCCAGCTTAAACCCCAGCTGCTTTTAGCACCTTCTGTGATTGTGTTCGCCCAGAAACAAGGTTAGAGAATTTGTGTTAGTGTTCCTGAAATAACTACTGCATGAACTTGTTCGGCTTATTCTCAATAGCGCCATTGACACTATCCCGACTTGACTGTGCACTAATAATGAGCTTTGAACCAGTTGCTGTCGTTCCCCAGGAGCCAGAAATCCTCCTGTCTTTTTAATTAACTGGCTAAGTGCAGGAAAAAATGCTGACCAGTAATTGCACTGCAATATATGCAGCCTGATCCCTTGGGAAAGTTGTAAGGCTCCTCTGTGATTGCTGTCTCTTGCTCTTTGCTGTCTGAGCCCATTTATAAATAGACCCAAAGTATATTTTGAAGTTGAAAGCTTGTATTTTGCTTTGAAAGCACGAGTCCTCCCAAGAAACCAACTGCTGATGAAGCAGCTCAGGCTGTAGAGACAGGGGAGATGAGATTATGCCTTTAATATACCACTTTGCTCTTGCTTCTCATATCTTGCAATATAGAATCATAGAGTCATATCACAACCAGGTTGGAAGATACCCACCAGGTCATCGAGTCCAACCGTTCCTATCAAACACTAAACCATGTCCCTCAGGACCTTGTCCACCCGTCCCTTAAACACCTCCAGGGAAGGGGAATCAACCCCCTCCCTGGGCAACCTCTGCCAGTGCCCAAGAACACTTTCTGGAAAATTTTTTTCCTAATGTCCAGCCTGAACCTCCCCTGGTGGAGCTTGAGGCCATTCCCTCTTGTCCTGTCCCTTGGCAGAAGAGCCCAGCTCCCTCCTCTCCACAACCTCCTCTCAGGTATTTGTAGAGAGCAATGAGGTCTCCCCTCAGCCTCCTCTTCTCCAGGATAAACACCCCCAGCTCTCTCAGATGCTCCTCTTCTTCTCCAGCCCCTTCCCCAGTTTTGTTGCTCTTCTCTGGACTCGCTCCAGAGCCTCAATATCCTTCTTGTGCTGAGGGGCCCACAACTCAACACAGGATTTGAGGAGCAGTCTCACCAGCGCTGAGTGCAGAGGGAGAAGAACCTTCCTGGACCTGCTGGTCACACCGTTTCTGATCCAAGCCAAGATGCCATTGGCCTTCTTGGCCACCTGGGCCACTGCTGCCTCATGTTCAGTCCCTCTCAACCAACACCTCCAGGTCCCTCTCCTTCCAGGCACTTTCCAGCCAGACTTCTCCTAGTCTGGAGCTGCTCGGGGTTGTTGTGCCCCAAGTGCAGGATCTGCCATTTGGCCTTGTTAAACCTCATCCCATTGGTCTCAGCTCATGGATCCAGCCTGGTCAGATCCCTTTGCAGACCCTCCCTACCCTCTCTTTTGTATCCTATCCTCCTTCTTTTGTATGTAAAAGCATAAATAAGGACATCTTTTTGATGAAAATAACGTGGTTTGATTTCAACTCCCTGCTCAAGATGCATTATAATTATTATCTTAGTGTTTTTCTCACGTTTCTTTCTTAATCTTTCAACAGGCAGAAGTAGATTTCAAGATCAGCCCAGTGTGAGGAAGCAGCCACAGTCTTTGGCCCGAAGTAAGACTTCTGCTTTCACTTCTACTTCATGTCTGTGTTACGTTTAACCATTTTCATGCCTGTGTGAGTCCTGAATTTCCTGGTAGGGGATGTTAAAATGTGGGTCCTTGCCCAGACGACTCGATTTGCTGAGGTGTGTGTTTTCAGCACTAGGTTCTTGTATAATAGGAGGCTGAGAGGAGACCTCATTACTCTCTACAACTACCTGAAAGGAGGTTGTAGAGAGGAGGGAGCTGGGCTCTTCTCCCAAGGGACAGGGGACAGGACGAGAGGGAATGGCCTCAAGCTCCACCAGGGGAGACTTAGGCTAGAGATTAGGAGGAAGTTTTTCACACAGAGGGTCATTGGGCAGTGTCAGAGGCTGCCCAGGGAGGTGGTTGATTCCCCTTCCCTGGAGGTGTTTAAGGGACGGGTGGACGAGGTGCTGAGGGACATGGTTTAGTGTTTGATAGGAATAGTTGGACTTGATGATCCGATGAGTCTCTTCCAACCTGGTTGTTTTATGATTCTATGATTCTATAGGTAACATTTCCACCTGAATTTAAGGTCTTCCATCTATGTTTGCTGGGTTGGCTGCCAGATTAAAACTGAGACAGGCCTAGTGGTGTTTTTATTTAATAGTCGTCGCCCTGTTGTCCTGATAAAAGTTACGATAAATAGAAGTAGCGTGAGGGATGCTGTTCTTCACCCCGAGGGCTTTTAACTCTTGGAAAGTCACACATTTTGAGCACAAGACAACAAGATGGCAGAGACTTTGCAAACTGTTATTCTCTCCCACCTCCTGATTAAGTTTCCTGATTTTGCTCAAGAATTCGAGGGAGGCTGGAATATTTTATCACTCATTTTCCTGGGAGCAGAATCGTGACTTATACCTGTAGTAGGTCAAAGAAGTGATCATGTAACTGTTCAAACAAACCCAAATCAAAATATCTGATTTTCTGTGTGCTTCCTGTGCACCATTGGCTCTGTGTGCTCTTTGTGAAGCTGCTTGATCCAAAGACCCACAGGAATTTTCTGATATTGTTGGTCTCCAGTGTTTGAGGTGCACATATAGCTGCAGAAACTGTTTTTATCCTTATGGTGATAGAGAAGAGAAATAACACAGAAACAGTTCTGCTGGTGCTAGGTTTTGCCTTCTTCTGCTGATTCTAAATGTAGGGGGGGAAGAAGCTGATCTTTATCACAACCATTTTAAGCTCTTAAGGTTTAATTAGAGTGGAGTATTGATGAGCTTTCAGAATAACTCCTTTTTCAGAAGAATGTCCAATTTCTTAGTCCAGAAATGTGTAAAAATATCCTTTTTTAAATATTGTCATTTCAAGTTGCAAAAGAAGTTGAAAGATTTTTTTCTTTTTGTAACTAGAACATCATCTTTTTGCTTTTCAACTACTGTACCAGTAGCTTGAGAGTGGGATGAACCAACTGACTTCTTTCTCTCAGTCAAGTCACCTTCCCTGGAGGTGTTTAAGGGATGGGTAGATGAGGTCCTGAGGGACATGGGTTAGTGTTTGATAGGAATGGTTGGACTCGAAGATCCAGTGGGTCTCTTCCAACCTGGTGATTCTGTGATTCTACTGTTTCCTCTGATTTTCCTCTCATTTGTTGATTTCTTGTTGATTCCTACCAAAACATTTGTTTTCTTTCTGTTTGCTCCTCCTTTCTCTAGATGATGGGGAATCGCAGAGTGGACCTTACAAGATCTGGACTTTGCTAGCGTTTCTGGTCGTTATCGTATCGGTTTGTGTCTGGTGGAGGGGTGGACTAACGAGTCTTCTGGATGCAACTTTGTCCAGCAGAGACACTCAAATCC
This sequence comes from Coccyzus lansbergi, assembly GCA_033558105.1. NCBI lineage: Eukaryota > Metazoa > Chordata > Aves > Cuculiformes > Coccyzidae > Coccyzus > Coccyzus lansbergi. The sequence goes on from JAUMJK010001801.1 coordinate 11,582, forward strand.
TGCAGGCGTTTCGGGCACGGATGAAGAAACTAGAAGACATTTACCAAAGCCAGGACGACAGTCTGTGGAGAAAAACCCACAAGTTCCTTGAGAAGCATCTCAACGACTCCCATCCGCGTGCCGAGCCGGCCATCCTGCTGCTCACAGCCGGCCAAGAAGCCGAGAAAGCGCTGAGGTGCCTCAGTAACGAGATTGCCGACGCTTTCGCCCTCTCCCAGAATGCTACCACCATCAAAATAAACGGGGCGGACAAAGCCATACTGGATAGCGACATCGTCAAGTTGGAGGTGGACGATGAGCTCAGCTCTGGGTTCACAGCAGGCAAGAAGGTAGCAGTGGTGCATCGATTCGAGTTGCTGCCTGCCAGCTCCACCTTAATCTTTTACAAGTACTGTGACCACGAAAATGCAGCGTTTAAGGACGTGGCTCTCCTGCTGACGGTCCTCCTGGATGAGGAGTCGCTGAGGAAGAGCCTCACTTCGAAAGAAGTCGAGGAGAAAGTCCGGGATTTCCTCTGGGCAAAGTTTACCAGTTCCGATGCTCCTGGGTCTTATAATAGCATGGACACAGATAAGCTGAGTGGACTCTGGAGCCGGATATCTCATCTTGTGTTGCCTGTTTGGCCTGAGAAAGGCCTCCCGGTCGAGGGATGCACATAAAGTTACTGGAGAGGATTTGGGAAGGGAGGGAGACAGAAAACGTGCATCGCAATGGCTGAACAGGGAAGAACTCTCTGGCTGCTGAGCTCCGGCATTATTACAGCCTCTTCTGCGCAAAGAAATTCTTCCAGTTAAATCAACTAGGACTTCTCCAACTCCACTGCAGAATGTAAGCCAGGAGCTTGCTGGTTGTTGGTAAGTTCAGCGACTCGTTCAGGCTTGGGCCTGCGCCTGGAAGTAAGTGTCTCCTGGTGCAGAACCGCTCGTCCTTCTGAAGCTGTCTGGGTGCACTGTTGGCTTTGAGGTCCTGTTCTGGTGGTGCGTGAAGCTGGTGTCATGTTTGATGAGGTAGTAGGATGCAAAAACATCACCCCCTTCATCTGCCAGAGTTGCTTTCTTGTCTTCTAAGTAAAAACGTAAACTGAAAATGATGACAAAGCAATATGAGCCTAAGCACAAGATTTCTCTCGTTCTATTTGATCAAAGCATAGTTGTCGGCTCTCTCTGGCGACTTCTAGAAGTAGCAAAATGGCTTGGAAAAGTTCTGATTCGCAGGGAACTCTTCAGCAGGGCATTTCTTTCTCAAACGAGCCTGCCCCAAACAGCTCTGGCTGAGGCACGAAGGATTGCTTGACGTTAGTAGCCCTGACGTCAGTCCAATAATCCCTCAGCACCTCTCTGCTTCCTTGCTCCTTCCAGGAATTCTTTGCTCTTTGTCAAAGTTCTACGAGTCTTAAAATTTGGGGGGAAATAAGATGTCAGCCGTGTGTGTGTGTCCTAAAGACTTGTTGCATCTTCTTTCCTATCGAAAGTTGAGAAAGATGTAGATTATTCCTCTTTTTAATAAGATGATTATTTTTGCATCGAGAGAGTTTATTTATTTGTGGTACTCGGTACCCTAGAAAAAAAAATAACATTTCTTTCTGTGTCTGTGTGTGCTCGGCTGCTGTATAAGCTTCTAGGGAAGAACAGGTTGGCAGTGCATGTTTTTAAAACACAATTTTGAAGTTTTTCTTGCAGAGAATTCCTCACACCAGACTAGATACATGTTTCTGTTGCAAGTGTTTTGTGTAAAGCAGAAGAGAACTGCAGCACTTCCATGTTGTGGCTGTTAGAGTCAGCTCTCGAGCTGTTTCTCGAGCTCTTGCTCCCTGTGCGTTTCGTTTTATTGGCTGTGAAGGAATGCGTGAAGACTGTTCTCGAATTAATAGGATGTTTTCCTGTAACAGCTGAGAGATTAGTGGCTCTTGGGCCCATCCTGTGTGCACAAGCCCCTTGAGCTGCCTTGTTACTAAAAGGAAAATCAGGAAAATCTCTGGTGGTGCTGGATCTTCTGGCTTCTTAGTGCAAACGAAGGTTCGTGGTGCTGGATCTTCTGGCTTCTTAGTGCGAACTGAGGTTTGGGGTGTTTAGGGAACTGACCAAAATCACTTCAGGCATATAAAAGAACAGAGTTTGAGAGAGACAGAGCTGTGAGCACTTAAGAGGTGAATTTATTGTAACCACTCGGCCGCCGATGGCAAGTGTTTTATTTTAATAGGAAGAAATAACAACAGTAAAAAGACATGGAAGTGCTGCAAGTTCTGGATGTTTAAGAATAGCTTAGGAAGGTAAAAAAGGCATTTTGCATTTTGGACATTTCACTGGACAAATGGTTTTTAACAAAAAAAAAGAACTGTGACTTATTTCTGAGTGTCCCACTAGCCTATCTGTTTGTATATTATGTAAACTATTTTAGTAATCATTACGCCTAAATTTCCTGGTTTGTTTTATAAGCTGTTTTAAGATTTGCTCATTGAATTTTAAGCGGTGAAACTTTTTTTTTTTACATGTTTAAGATTTGTTCCTTTTACTTTTGACCAAATAAAGATGCCTAAAATACAACCTTTTCTAAACTGTAGAACTTCTAAGGAGCTCGGTGTTCGTTCCTCAGCTCTGATTTCAGCTGGAACTAATGATAAGGTATGGTTGACTTGTTTCATTTAGTCTGATACGAGAGTCAGCAGCTGACAGAAGGGATGACTTCACTCCCGTTCTGCTCCTAACTGCATGTCCTGTACCTCTGCTGTCCCAAACTAGAACACTGGGAACTGTCTGGAAGGACAGTCTCGCTGAAAACTAGCTTAGGAAAAAAATGTAGATGCTTAGCAGAATTGGCAAACAAAAAACCAAGACATAAGTTAGAACATGAAGGCAGGAAACTCCTTGCTCTTTTACAAATAAAACGTACATGATCCCAGTTATTTTCTGTTTGTAAAACTGCCCCCCGACACTTGATTATGGAATATTTAAGAGCTGTATTTCCATTTCATAGAATCATAGAACAACCAGGTTGGAAGAGACCCGTCGGATCATTAAGTCCAACCATTTCTACCGAATACTAACCCGTGTCCCTCAGCACCTCGTCCACCCGTCCCTTAAACACCTCCAGGGAAGGGGAATCGACCACCTCCCTGGGCAGCCTGTTCCACTGCCCAATCACCCTTTCTGGGAAAATTTTTTTTCCTAATATCTAGCCTAAATGTCCCCTGGTGGAGCTTGAGGCCATTCCCTCTCGTCCTGTCCCCTTTCCCTTGGGAGAAGAGCCCAGCTCCCTCCTCTCTACAACCTCCTTTCAGGTAGTTTGAGAGAGCAATGAGAGTTGTGGTTGTTCAGCCTGGAGGAGGCTCCAGGGAGACTTTAGATCAGCTTCCAGCACTGAAAGAGACTCCAGAAAAGCTGGGGAGGGACTTTTTACAAGGACACGGAGCAATAGGGTGAGGGGGAATGGCTTTAAATTGGGGAGGGGAAGATTTAGATGACACAGGAGGAAGAAATTCATCACGATGAGGGCAGTGAGGCACTGGCACAGGCTGCCCAGGGAAGCTGTGGCTGCCCCATCCCTGGAGGGGTTCAAGGGCAGGTTGAACAGGTCTTGGGCAGCCTGATCCAGTGGGAGGTGTCCCTGCCCGTGGCAGGGGGGATGGAACTGGATGGGCTTTAAGGTCACTCGCAACCCAACCCATTCTAAGACTATGTGGACCGCGGCCGCATCCAACATGGCCGCCGCGGGATGGACGGGGTGAAAGGA